>JAOEHQ010000011.1:217539-234249 GCA_025447715.1 Asclepias incarnata
CTTCCAAAATAATACTAACCATAAAGGTTAGTCAAATAACACAAAAAGTCAACGGGTCAAATATCACGAATGTTACAATTAATATGTTGATGTTGTATAGAGTGTTTATATGAAAATATATTCTCAATTATTATATTTCATGTTTTAGCTAATAATGATCATAATTATATTTTGTAACCGTACAACGTACGAGTTTAATCTAGTTCTAAAATAAGTGTCTACATAATTTTAAGAGATACCTAATAATTATGTAATTTGTCTTTTTTATTTTACCTTTTTAATACAGATTTCTAGAAAATCTGTTTTTGGAAAAACATATCAAGGGTAAAATAATAAGTTAGCACTATAATTTTTAGAAGTGGAGATTTATTTTAGGACAAACCAAAATGAAGAGGTTGACAGGCCGGAGGGAAGTACATTTTTAACCTTAAGTAAAGTCATACAAGACCGTGGAAGCCTCGGTTAACCAACTTTGGTGACGACGCAGGTAGACATGGATTGTACAAGACTGCCCGATATACCTATACCTTTGAGCTGTCATGACAGTCACCTATCTTCACGACATTGGATTATTAAGCTGAGAAAGATTTACGGATTATAAGATTCAAACTTGGAACATCATATCCTATGGAGACTTCAGAGACGGTTGTTATTTTTTGGATAAATAACGATACGAATAACTATAATGACCCCATTAAGATTCAAACGCTATTTGAGTAATCTAAAATGCACAAACAAAACTTGCTTATGTGCCGTTTGCATAACTATAATGACCCCATTAAGGTGGTGTTGATATCACGGTTTAAAGAAAATGTGTCATCAAGCTTCAAGCAGGTCTAACGTTATCAAAAATGTATGTTAATGTTTAAAAAGTTATAACCTCTTAAATTATACTCGTATTTTTAGAAGATTAGATCGTGGTTATATCTATTTTGTGACTAGTTAACTCGACCTATATGTGATTCCAACTGATTTGGAAGCTATGACAAATTTAGGAAATATTTTCACCGGAGCTGCCACCCTGTAGAAGCGACAATGGACGAGGTCGGATAACCGGGTCAGATGTTTTTATAGCTCTTTATTTTTACCGAAACCAAACTTAATAACGTTTTTGACGGAATTGGGTATTGTCGTCGTGGTAAACTTAATAACGTTTTTGACGGAATTGGGTAATGTCGTCGTGGTAAACTTAATAACGCTTCATTGATAACATAATAGAAGAAAATAAAGTTTCCCATAAAAAAAACTTTGTGATTTGTGAATCACTTAATGGTAACAAACCGGTGTACAAGCAGTGACGGCTACTACTAGTCAAAGATAAAGATAATGCCTTAAGAATATTTACTGCCAATTTTTCTTGCTAGATGCGTAGACCAGTGTTTTAAAAAACCGAGTTGACCTGACTGGTTCAAATTGTTAAACCCGTGACTGGTCGGGGTACCTGTTCGTTGTAGTTGGTTTACCGTTTTTTGTTTGAACCGTTTTTGGGCTGACCCTACCGGGTTTCAATTGAACCGGGTTGACTTGGGACCGGACAACAAATAGCCTATTGTTTGAACCGGATTGAATCGATGTATTTGCTACACTAACCAGTAATCGGTTATGCTGCAAATTGGATCAACTAAAAACAGGGTTTGAAAACGTTGGACATAAAAATTTGAGTGACTGTTTTTTTAAATTTTTTTTTGATTTGGGCCCGAAGTCCCGAACAGAAATTAAGTTGGATGAATGCTTTTTGGGCTTAATCCCCGCATCTTTTGGATTGGTTCGGCTAACTATTATTATTAATACTTGATTTGACTCAACTATTAATACTTTCAAAACTAGCATGTTCTCCGCGTATAACAGCGTCTGCGACAATAGTTTGCTATGACATCCGAACTTTTGTGTGTATGTATGTCTGCACGGATGGTGATTCTTGGGAGATGGAGGAGAGAGATGAGGGGTAGGAAGATGAAAGAGGAATGAAAAGATTGAAAGGAAATAAGTGAGAAAAAAAAAAGAAAAAGTAGTAGTCTAGATCAACTTTTAAAATGAATGGTTAAAATCAAATTTTAACTTAAACTTAAGAAATTTAAATATGCTTTATAATATACTCCATCCGCCCTAATTTAAATGTCCTAGTTTGACTTGTTGACCGTAAATTTTTTTTGGTTGTGTTATATAATATTTGATGTAAAAATATATGAATGAATTGAGTTATATGTATGAAATATTTGAGCCTTTTTCTTAAATGTTGTAAACTTGAATCTTGATTTTATTATTATATACCCTATCAAATCGAATCAAGTCAAATTATAATAACTGGAACGTCGACTATATAATACATACAGATAACAAAAAAATTTAATTTAGAAAATTAATTATTTTAGTATAAGATCAATATTTGTTTCCTATCCGCCGTCATTCACCACCATCCAGAGTCTGCATTCGACGAAACTTGATTCTTTCACCGTCAACCGCGTGTTGTCATTGCAATTTTTATTTTCCAAAAATTAAAATTTTAAATCTAAAACCGGTACTATATAAAATACATGGATAAATCAAATCCAGTACTTATTTTAGAAAATATTCAAATAATTAATATAAAATCTATACTCATTTATATCAGGGGCTGAATCGCTTAAGGATATAATTTATGTGGACACGGAAGTTATTATAGATAGACTATTATACCCTCGATCATATCATTCATCCATGGACTTTTCAATTGTCAAAACCCAAATAATAACCAGTACCACTCGGGTTCACTTTTCGAGTGACACCTACGCATTAGTCATTTGTGATTGCATGTGATGATTGCTGACATCGTTTGATGTTAATCAACTTAGTAATAGCACAATTTACCTCTCTGAATTGCCACTTAACATCCATTTTATTAATCATTTTTTTTTTGTATTTGGTTAATCATCCTTTTTTTAGGAATCACATGACTTTGCCTAAGATTTTGGGTTTAAACTGATATTCAGAAAAAAAAAAATCAAGTTTTAATATGATTGTAATCGAAAATCGTAAATTGATTTGTTATTATTTGAGTATAAAGTTGCAACTTTAAACCATTAACAAACATGAAACTAAATGGAACACTCCATGGGGATTCAATGTATAGTTGTTAACTTCTTGTCATGCTAAGGAAGTGTGGCGTTGGAAGTTGCAAAAGTGGAAGCAGGGGAAAACTAGGTATGAGGGCTATTGAGTGTTAATTTTCATTGATATAATTTTTATCAAGTATTATATAAAACAAACAAAATTATTTACGGACAAAGTTGGAAAAAAAGACTTAAAAAATCAAATCATTTAAATTGAAACGGAGAGACTAGTATAGATAGTTCCCTTCATATAACCGTTAATATTTATAAACATTGTAAATAAAACAAGTCATAAAGCGAATCAAAACGAGACAACACCACCATTTATTGCCGACCACAAAGAGCTCAGTCCCATTGCATCATGATCAGAGCAACAAGCACCCAATCCAAAACACCAAACTCACATATTCACACACCCCCACACCCGGACCCAATCGCCAAATCAAAATTATCAAACCAAACCTAACCATGTTAGGCTCATTCTCATTCCACACCCGCGCCATTCTTCCAAAAATAACCACCACCACAAACTCACACTCATCTTCATCGCTTATATTAACATCAAGACTAAGACGACTTAAAAAATCAACTCAACAGCTGACTTCTTCTTCTTCTTCTTCTATTTCTTATAATAATAATAATACAATCAAACACGTTTCCCCCTGCTGTTTATTTACTCCTCGTAATTTCCGCTTATTTTCATCTTCAATGGGATCTTTATCACTTTCAGATGAGCCTCTCAACTATCCGACTTTCCGCCGTGATGATTCCGTTGTTGATACTTACCACGGCGTTCCTGTTCCCGATCCTTATCGTTGGTATATATATATATCTATATGTATATCTGTATATTGTTTGTGTGTATCTATAGATTGATTTTGTAATAGGTACTGTGAATTATTTGTAGCTTAGAAATCATCTGCTATGTTACTTTGATATAGATATGGATATGTATATAGATATAGAATATTGAATATAGATATCTATATAGGTTCAGATATAAATATAGATATGGAATATGGAATATAGATATAGGTGCAGATATAAGTATAAGGGCTATTAGCTTGGAAAGGTATTTAACTATCTTAAAAAAGTTTTAAAATGTCTATGGTAGATATAAACTATCAAAAAGCTCTATTGTGGGTACCATACAACCATAAAAAGCTCTAATTTGGTATCCTACAACCATAAAAAGCTGTAGTGTGGGTATCATAGAAACTCTAATGTGGGTATCATGATCCCACGTTAGAGCTTTTTGGTAGGTAATACCCCAATTTAGAGTTTTCTAAAAGTGGATACCCGTTAAGGCTTTTTTGGCGTAGTTAGATACCTTTTCAAGTTAATAGCCTTAAATATAAGGATTTTGCTAATTATAGCCCTTAGGGCTATGGTTAAGTAGAAGTAAAAATGTTGTACATGGTGGTTGAAAATTATTTTTAAGGGGCGGTTATTTTTATGTACAACAATTTACTGCGTAAATGGATATCAATGTTACTATTGAGTGGATCACACATGCACAATTGACAATACACTAGCGACATGAGTTACATGGTTCATGGTTCAGTCAATCAGAGTTATCTTTTTCCGTTTAGTGTTTTTTTTCCCTACTCAAAATGTAATTAGTTCGTAACTATCGAAGCTATTTTAGATTTCCAGTTATATCAACACTCTTTTAGGAAAGGTTTAAAATTCAAAACAATCTTGAAGCTGATTAAAGAAACATCTACTTTCCAAAGGATTAAAGAAAGGTGTATGAAATCTCTTTTTGGGCACAATGTTTTACTATGGAATATTTATATTTTAGGCTTGAAGATCCTGATGCGGAAGAGGTGAAAGAATTTGTGAAAAAACAAGTGGATTTGACTGAATCGGTACTTAAGAAGTGCGAAACAAGGGGAAAACTTCATGAAAAGATTACTAAGTTCTATGACTACCCTAAGTATGGTGCACCATTTAGAGAAGCTGATAAGTACTTTTACTTTCATAATTCTGGACTTCAACCGCAGAAAGTTCTCTATATGCAGGTATATGATACTGGAACACTCAAAATTATATATCTTTTTGAATCTAATTCTAATTAGCAAAAAAAGTAGATGATTTTTGCTTTCATTTGAGCAATAGGTGATAAGTGAAACTGGTTTAATGCTCTATTTTCATTTTACTTTAGTATCATGATTTTCTACAGAAATAGGCAGTAAATTTCTGACATTTCCAGAGATGAGGAAAAAGTTCATCATAAAATGATATCGAGTTACCTGGTTATCAAAAAATCTTAGAGTTTTGGTGGTAGTAAATAAATTCATTATGCTCAGGGATAGTTTTTTCTTCTTGACAATTTATGTCTGGCAATAGTTGATACTCTTTTTCATACAAGAGGTACTGTCCTTTTGGTCGAGCTTACACCTCTATTTGTTGAACCATGAGCTGCCTTTTTGACAGGAAGGCATAAATACACTTGAAACTTGAAAGCCATTTAGACATTTGTCTGTTTTTTTCTTAAACCGTTTTTGCTTTGGAATGAAACGGTAATCTTTTAGTTTTTTAGTGGTGAATACAAGTGACAGTTAATGTCTAGGGATTATTGACTTTGGGACATCTATTTTTTTTTGGTTTTGTAGGATAGTTTGGATGGAGAGGCAGAGGTTTTGCTTGATCCAAATGGACTGAGTGATGATGGAACGATATCTTTGAGTACATATGCTGTTAGTGAGGATGCCAAGTACTTGGCGTATGCTCTCAGTTCAAGTGGAAGTGATTGGGTCACCGTCAAAGTAATGCAGATCGAAGACAAAAAAGTTTTGCCTGATACATTGTCATGGGTGAGTAATTCAATTAATTACTTCCCTTTTGGAATTTAGTTTCATAATGAAATGGAACCGAAACTACCAAGAGGAGAATGGCCCTTAGAAATAATGGCCACACTTCATACATGATGCACCTGCTTTGTTACAGGTCAAATTTTCGGGTATTAGTTGGACAAACGATAGCAAGGGTTTCTTTTACAGTCGCTACCCAGCTCCAAAGTAAGTTCAAATGACATCTTATATTGTTTCTAACTTAACATGCTGCTTGTCCTCTCACATTTTCTAGAAATTTGGCTCCAGCATATGTAACATATTGGCTGATGCATGTGATTTGTAGGGAAGGAGAAAATTTGGATGCTGGGACAGAGACAAATGCGAACCTTGATCATCAACTCTACTATCATTACTTGGGTACAGATCAATCTGAGGATATATTGTGTTGGGAAAATCCTGATAATCCACAACACACACTTGGAGCATCTGTAACAGAAGATGGGAAGGTAACAATTTGTGAATTACCGTTTTGTGGATCACAATTTACTGCTCTAATATATAATGTGTCTTTTCTTGTGCAGTTTGTTCTTCTTTATATTAATGAGAACTGTGATCCTGCCAACAAACTTTATTACTGTGACCTATCTACTCTGCCTAGTGGGATTAAAGGGTGTAAAGAAAAGAAATGCCTTCCTTTCATTAAACTTATTGACAATTTTGAAGGACTGTATGAAGCAATTGCAAATGATGACACTGTTTTCACCTTTCGGACAAATAAAGATGCTCCAAAGTACAAATTGGTTCGAGTAGATCTTAAGGAGCCAAGCATATGGACTGAGGTCATTCCACAAGCTGAGAATGATGTTCTTGATAATGCTGTTGCTGTTAATGGCAACCAACTTATTGTGAGTTATATGAGTAGTTGCAAGCACATAGTACAGATTAGGGATTTACAAAGTGGGTCCCTTTTGCATCAATTGCCCATCAGCATCGGTAGTGTGGATGATTTTAGTGCCCGGCGAAAAGATAGCTTATTTTTTATTGCCTTCACAAGCTTCCTTACTCCTGGCACAATATACCAGTGCAACTTAGAAAGTGGGGTTCCAGATTTGAAGATTTTCCGTGAAATTGTAGTTTCTGGATTTGATCAGACAGACTTTCAAGTCAGTCAGGTATGTGTTTCTAAATCTTTTGATGTTTAGCAACAAGCATTTATATGTGTTCGATTGTCATTTCTAGTCATTCGAGTGAAAGGATATACTTTGGGTAGACGTGACAAAATAGCGGGTTGGGCAATGCATCAAAAAGGGGGGTTTTTTATTCATTTATGTGCCTGTTTAAATGGACTCTGAAACACTGATTCTCCAAAAAATGACCTGTTAAAATAAGTTGCTAATTTCATAGTTGTCAAAGGCGAGTGCTTCATGTGCCTAGGCGCAAAAAGCAGGCGAGGCCCAACGAGGTCGCTTGGATACCCAAAGCCCAAGTCGACAATGTGAAAGGCGCAATTATGGGAAAGGAAACCGGTTTTAAGGGAACAAAAGAAAGGAAACCGGTTTTAAGGGATCTAGAAACCTGTTTTTGATCTGGTTTTGTATGGGGGAGGTTTCTATGTGAAAACCGGTTTCCATAGGGGGTTTCTATTCTTTTTAGGGCTATAAAAACCTGTCTTTATACTCTATGTGAAAACCAGTTTCCATAGGGGGGTTTGTAATCGTTTTTTTAGTAGTATATGTATGTTTCCTTCTATTTTATATTTTTCTTCAACATAAACTACCTTCTTTAACTGAATTCTTTTCGATTATGAATAATTTGGTTTTAAGTTTTTTGTTTTCAATTTATGAACAATTTGTTTTGAGGTTTTTGGTTGAATGTTATTGGTTTTTGAATGGTATTTAGTAATTTGAATGACATTTGTTTTTTTTTCTCGGGCCCGCGCTTTTTTTGCACCTCTCGAGTTTCGCCTAGGCCACATTTGGGGTCATTGCGCATTGAGTGCGCCTTCGCCTTTGACAACTATGGTTAATTTGTGTCAGATATGATGACAATGTATATAAGTTAAATAAATAGTATCTAGTTCTTTAAATTAAATGATTTAGGAGGTTTTATGCTGTCAAGATACACTTTTGGCAACTTTACCCATTCCACTCTTGGTAACCTTTTTGAGTTTAGCTGTTTGAATTGTTATAGATGAAACATTACCCCAAGTTGCACCTTTCATAATATTTGTCTCAAAATTTCCACCAGACCACCTCTAGCTCAGGGTATCTAGAAGTTTGGGCTTTTTGATTTGTTATATGAGCATTTCTCAGTGATATATGCATTAGATATTGAGTTGGTCAACACTGATTAACATAGATTAGGCTATTGTATTTAGGCTATTAGATAATCTCAGGATTATGTAATTGGTGATTGCTTTTTAGTAGATTTAGTATTACTATAGAAGTATTTAGTTTAATTTTTAGTATATTTAGTATTACTACAGAAGTATTTAGTTTATTAATTCAATTTTCCTGTTCAGGTGTTTGTGCCCAGTAAAGATGGTAGTACCAAGATACCAATGTTCGTTGTGGCCAGGAAGGATATAGTTCTGGATAGATCACATCCATGTTTATTATATGGATATGGTGGATTTAATATTAGTCTGACACCATATTTTAGTGTGAGTCGTGTTGCACTGATGAGGCATTTAGGTGTAGTCTTTTGCATTGCTAACATTCGTGGTGGTGGGGAATATGGAGAAGAATGGCATAAAGATGGTTCTCTTGCAAAGAAGCAGAACTGCTTTGATGACTTCATTTCTTGTGCTGAATATCTTGTTTCTTCGGGTTATACCCAGCCTAAAAAGTTAGCAATCGAAGGTGGAAGCAATGGTGGGCTCCTTATTGGGGCTTGCATTAATCAGGTACTGATTTCACTTTAATGCAAGTGCCCACAAATCTAGAGAACTAGTTTTTTCTATGAATATACAGTGAAATTTGAATTTGTTTAATTACAGAGGCCTGATCTCTTTGGTTGCGCACTTGCTCACGTTGGTGTTATGGACATGCTTAGGTTTCACAAGTTTACAATTGGTACGGCTGTGTTTCTTGATTCCACTTAGGGTGATCTGTTTTAAGAATATAATTTGGTGAACTGACTATTGATAATCTGGTTAATTAGTGACCAGATATTTAGTTTTAGCAGGTCAGTTTCATAATGACTGCAAAATGGTTTATGGTTATCAAATGGTAAAAAATTGTCCTCTTAATCTTTCTTGATACCCTAATCGGAGAGAATTTTACTCATCCAATTATCACAACTACAAACAACAAAAGCACTTCCAAACACTATCTCCCAACACTTCGTATTACACCGATTGTCTATTTCTTTTTACTAAAATCATATAAGCACTTTCGAAATGCACATCCAAAAACCTGGTTAGTTATAGCCACACTTTCGTTTTTTCTTTGTTTAATGGGGATTGTTTCTCTTGCCAGGTCATGCATGGACATCTGACTATGGATGTTCAGATAAGGAAGAAGACTTCCAGTGGTTAATCAAGTGAGCAATATTTACCTTATTGGACTATTTAAATGCAGATTTTCTTACATTATTATACAATCTTCGCATATTGGAAGTTAAAATTTGGTTATATCAGGTACTCGCCACTGCATAATGTCAGGAGACCATGGGAGCAGTCCACTGATAATTCTTGCCAATATCCTCCTACCTTGTTATTGACTGCCGATCATGATGACAGGGTTGTGCCCTTGCATACTTTAAAATTATTGGCGGTATGTATTACATTAACTAACCCAACATGATTTCACATTTACAATCATCTGAAATAGATCAGGATAGTGCTCACAATCATGGTTGTTTCCTATTCAATCCTGTCTTATTTGTCATTTATTTCTTCCCAATTTCTTAACTTCATGTATATTTTCCATTTGGCTAATTACATAAATAGGTAACCAACTTTTGTCTAATCTTTGTTTTATATAACAAATTTCATTTTAGCCTAGAAAAAAACCACTACCTTTTCAAATGTTCTAGAATTAAGGTAGTTATTTTTCAAAAAAAAAAAATGCTTCATGCTAATCTGACCTGGTTACCGGGTCAAAATGATTACATGGAACCTGACATGTTGGTTGAATTTTTTCTGAGATCTTGGATATTCAAAGATGTAAATGGGGTTATTTGTTTTCTGTTTTTTTAATTGGATTGGAAGAAATACATGACTGGAATCTGTTTATGCGTAATATATCGGGAAACAGTTTGTCTTGACAACTCTGGTTATTTATAGAGATCTTGGATGCCTTATTATGTTGGCATATGTTTGATAGTTGTCTCTTTATATATTCTGTTAGACCATGCAATATGTATTGTGCACGAGCTTGGAGAACAGCCCACAGACCAACCCGATTCTTGGCAGAATTGATGTCAAGGCTGGCCATGGAGCCGGACGTCCCACAAAGAAAGTGGTATGATTTAACCTTTGTTTTTTATTTTTACCGTCTCAGTATTAAAGAAGAGAATTATGGGAAAATTACTTAAATTTTGACTCTTAGGGTCAAGGGATTACCTTCTGGTTTGATAATTAAGGTTTATCAGATGTTTGATGTATGCAGTCAAAGTTGCGTTTGTTTGACCTTGACCTGTACATTTTGCAGATTGACGAATGCGCGGATTCGTACAGCTTCATGGCTAAAGTGGTTGGTGCAACCTGGATCGATTAAATGACTTCGGTCCAGTAAAAAAGGTATTTTCAGCCGCACTATACAGTCGTTGTAAATGCCAGTTTAGTCCAACCAACCTGTGACGGTTGTCTCACTGGAGTTTTTGATCCTATTTTTACATTCATTTCATGACCCAAGGCAACTGTTACTTTTTGTTTTTCTTCTTTTACATGATCTTATTTATCAAAAACTAGCAACGCTTATATAAAACTAGCAATGACATGGAAGATAGCCTATTTGGTCTGTTCATGACTCCTATTATTTTTATGTATGATTGCCAAGTTCTTTCATCAAGTATTTGTTTAAAAAGTTCCTAAATAAATCAAGTTCAGTTCGAAACTGTAAAGTTTCCAAACTAACCAGGTTAAGTTTGAGGGACTTGAGCCCGATCAGACCTCATGCGGATCTAACTTTTTATTCAATTTTACTAGAAAAAATTAGGTTGAGTTGAGCAGCCCGAACCAATTTAAGATCAAATTTGCTGAGTTAAGATCAAGCTCAATTAAGCTCATCCCGGCTTAATTGCACCCCTAGTTATCCCTATTGACTTGCATTTTTTGTGTTCTTGAATATTCTAAAAGTTAGAATGTCATCTGATGCGTATCAAATTACATTGTACAAAACAAACATTCTTATTAACCTCCGGGGAATTAATCTAAAGGTGGGGTGTTTCTTGTTTACGAAAGTTGTACCAAAACTTGAGTTTCGTTAATTTTTTTGCCTTTGATGCACAACTTATTTATATGATTCCCAACTTCTCTGAACACAAATGATAGTTTGTAGATTTAGCATTAACATCGACATATAAATGTGCAAGCTACAACACGACATCCATGGGTCAGTTTGCTTGCATGTCGTTATTCGCCACTTTGGTTAGATGTTATCTTTAGTAACCCCGGTGTGTGCTCTAACTGGTTCTGTGTCGCCAAGAAACAATCAGACGTAGTAGTAGTAAATGCAAATCATAAAGTTACAATTTCGTTTATTAGAATTATATAGCAATAGGGTACACTCATATAAATATAGATGAAGAAAAAGAATTGTGACCTTGAGATGAGGTCATAAAACAGTTATAGCGATATACTAACTTTTCAGGCAGTGCTTACATAGCACCACAAGTATAAGTTACACAAACCGAAATGAATTTAATTATGCTAAGTGGAAACTCATGTCTAAACACGACTTAAAGTGGCCAATCTGGATATCTCACTCTATTTGGATTATAGAGGTCGTGTGTGGCGGCCAGCTGCCTTCCCGCATAGTCGTGCATTCTTTGGGATCGGGAATTCGTCCCTGATGGAGCCTGAGTTTGTGTATACACGCAGGTAAAATTGTTCCCCAAGGTATTGTCGTGCCCAGAATTCAGTCCTCACATTCCACATCCCCACGTTATCAAGTGCAACGTAAAGGGCGGACCATGACTTTGGGTAAACCTATAGCATACAAAAGCAAACTTAAACGATGTTTCTGGTGGAATGGTCGATATATTTGTATGTTTGGACCCGACATACCAAGCTTTTTTGTTTAAACTCATTTCAGTATTAATCCGATTTTTGAAATAAAATGTTTTTTGAGGTTTTGTGTATTCAAAATACACTCCGACTTTCAATCGGTTGAAACATTAAAGTTAAAACGTAGCTTGAAGACCTACTTGTAAGTAATGGGTCGAAATTGTCACCTCTAGATATTATGAAAGTGAAACAAAAAAAGGCATTTGTTTCCCGGTACCTGGATTGTGCTACGTGCAACTCCATCTCGAAGGTTATAACCATTCCTGCTAGCTTGAGTCCATTGGCCTCCATCCATTCTGTATTTGACAGATAAAACCACATTAAAGCAGGCTTACAAAATCAAATAGCTTGACCTCACCAAAGATTGACCTGTCTCAAACAAAACTCATTTTTACTTGTTACCCGACCCATCTCCCACTTGGCAATTTGGCACCTTCAATCCGTGACACCTGAGATTAAGAACATAAAAGACAATGTCTGCTTACCCAACAACAAAGAACTGGTAGCCATCAAGGTGATAACTAAGAACAATGTTGGAAGGATTTTCAAAGACAATCTCAACAAAAGATCTGTAATCAGCCCCCATAACCGATGTATCTTGATAGAGGCCACCTCCAGTTGGTCTGTCGGATATGCTTCCAACGCGAAAAACTCCTCCAATGTTGAAATAATCAGCAAGCTTGAGGGGTGTGTCAGCTGGGGTGAATGAGACACTGTTGAGTCCATATCGTTGCTTGCCGTTAACTTGACCAGCAGAACTTTGGACAATGATGGTTTTGCTAACGGGAATCATGCCGTAGTGGTACGAACCTTGTGGATTTGGTCTAGGTCCGCTTGCTGTAAGATTGGTCCTGTAGTTAACAAGATCTATTAATACCATTTTAAGGATATAATTTAGTTCTCTTGACCTCTTAATAAGTTGAAAGTCAAATAAGAGATTTGACTTTAAAATAAGATAATTGTTGTTATTGTATATTTGTACGTCAGTTACTAATTATCTTTAAAAAGTTAAAAGGATTGGACAAAATGTGGTTCGGGTCAACCCAACCCGACCCACTGTGACCTGTTACCCAACCCCTCCAACTTGTTACCGGTTACAGTTGAAATAGATTTCTTGTAACTAGACTAAAAAGCTGATGCTTATATGAGTATATAGAACATGGAAAAGTCATGTCATATTTGATTCATCTGCCATTGAGAATTGGAAAACTCCAAAATGGACGCATCTGTTTAGTTAAACAAATTAATGGCTCACGATAAATGTGTCCGGTCGACATATGGCCCGAGCTCAAACTGAATGGAAAAAGGACCCCAATACAGGGCCACAAGTAGGATTATGACCATTTTTTGTCAAGGAAGCAAATTTGAACAAAATGGCCCGTATGTGGGGCGAGGCAAAGGACAATAAGTGCCCTAACAACTATTCATGTCACATGGACTATCAGAATTTGAGCATGTGGTTAGTTTTAGAAGTCACAAGGGTAACAGGTTAAAAAAAGTTTATGATTAAAATAACTAAAGTTTTAGGACTGGTTAAAACAGGATGGTTCTGTTCAGAATGGGCCGACCTGCTAACACAACTTTTATTTGACCCGTATGAACCATTTCATTTTTGGTGTCATCCTTTACCTTGACTTGTTTGAACCATTTCATTCTTGGTAACAAACTTTACCGAGATTATACATACTCCAACTCGGCCTATTCATCATCAATTAGATACAAACAAACAGGACTTGGATCAATTTATGCTGCGTGTCTCAGGAAGTTCTAGCACAAAATATGATGGCCTAGGGTGCAGAAAATAACTTTTTGTTTATTACCTAAAAGATTGTATTATAACAGAAAGGAGTAAGAAGATAACAAAAATGGACCTGATGGAACGAGCCTGGTTAAGAGACCAGTCGACTTGAATGGTAGGTCCACCAGGGATTGGCCCTGAGACTTGGCCCCCAGAGTTAGAGTAGTGAAGTACACCGGTTGTTGTGAGGATAGGAGTGGTGAACCGGGAGGACACAACAATGTAGTAATCATGACCTGGTTGGTCAGCTGTAACCAGCACAGAATACGACTGTCCACAATGAACATCTAAAGACGAATATGTTTGTTGGACCGTATGTGTTCCTTCCACCTCTACTAATTTCATCTTGTGGTTTTGAATGCGGAAGTTGAGGGAGTTTTGCAATCCCACATTAGATATCCTCAGCCTGTACGTTTTTCCTGTTTCCGAAGCAAAAAACATAACATTAATCATGGTACGCACTACTATTACAAAAACCAAAACATAGTTCGAAATATACATTGATGTGATCATTGATCAAGCTCACCTTGTTCAACATTGAAATAGGCACCATTTGGTCCGCGCCCATTGATGAGAATTCCGGCAGGGAAAGGTATCCTATGACCTGCATCTAGAACTCTTCTCAAGGTCTGCAACAATTGAAATAACCTTGTTACAAGTCATGCAAAAATTGGGAACACTTTGAGTTCATAGATCATGACCATAAGAGATTCAGATAATATATTCACACGTAAAGTAACCTAGCAATTCATATAAACCGTGCCAAGAAACTGTTTTAAATGCACATATATACTCGTGGTCATTCGAGCAAATATTGGCACTGATAGTACGTAAATGTAACTCGTTGTTTAAACCACTATTCGGAGTTCATAGAAATTTTTTTTTTATTTTTTTTATTTTTGTATTTCAATATCGGTTAAAGTCGCGAGAACATGTCATTTAGATGGTATGCCAACATATTTTTTACATATCGAACGCTTTGGGAATATACATAGAAATCTTGCTCATTATCATTGTAGCTCTTAGAAAAAGAGTTTGTATCAAGTAAAATATATGCCATATTGGAAGACAAATTTAAACTTTTATGATCATATATGTGACAACAAAAAACCGTACATACTGCTTTTTTGGGCAAAATATATCACAATTCCTTATGAATTGCTACTATGATCAAACTTGACTTAAACGAGCTTGAACTCGAGTAGCTCGTTTAGACCCCGGCTCGATCTCATCTCACCCCTAACCTTAACTTTAGCAATTTTTAAGTTTAGAATATTTAGTTTTAAGCATGGTAATTAGGATTATTCCAGATAATAAAGATTATTTATTCTAAATAAGGAAATAATAAGAAAGAACAATGTATAATATTGAGTCAGTTGAATCATGAACCACCCGACAAATGTCAAATAAAGGGAAAATGACAAAAATGATCTAAAGTGGGTCTAGGCTGGAGTAAGCAATTAGCTAAGTTTGCACATGGATCATATAGGGGTTCCTCTCTCACTATCAATTATATGGGTCCAACTTTTTTTCTTTTTTTCTTTTTTTTTTTTGTTTTTTTTTGGAATGGCATATGGGTTCAACTTATATATATATTTATTTATTTAGCGACAATAATAATTAGATAATTAACCCATGTGAGAATAATACATTGAAATTGAAAAGCAACTGGGATATTAAAACTCGCGGTTCTAGCTGTCATTAAAATTGAATAAAATAAATTACTTGGAAAAAAAACTGAGAAAAAAACAACCATGCAGCCTAGCACGCACAAATTTCTCTTATTGATATAGTAAAAAAAATGATTATCATTTTTTAACATTGACAATTAGATAGTAAATAACAGTTTAATAAAGCTATATTATATTATATTATATTATATTATATTATATAGAGTTATATATGTTACAAAATGAATAGTTACCATTTTACTAACATAATATTATTCATATTTCACAAAACAAACATTATGTACACATTTAATTATTTCCTATATAACATCAGTGTTGTAAAATTCAGCCAACTCGGCCGAGTACTTAGACTCAATGGGTAAACAGGTCGAATCAGCCCGACTCAACCTAATTCAGTCAACATGCTCAGACTCGCGAAGTATTATGTTTCTATATATATATAATGGCTCTGGTTCTAATAAAACAAGTATTAAAGTAAAATAAATAAAACAATCAATTTCTCTTCACTGAAAATCGTTGTGCATCATAAAAATCTTCGTGCATCAGTGTATATACTTGTGCTTTATTAATCTATGTGCATCAGTTTTATCATGATCCAATGATCAGGATCCTATCATATTTGTTTTACTTTATACTTGTTTTACAATAATCAGCCCCTATATATAATACATAAATATTTTTTAAATTGGAAGGTGTAGTTAGTGAAATAATCATCAGTTGTAGTGAGCTAATTATCCAAAGGACAATGATACTTGTACCATAACTATTAATATTTTTACTATTATTATGCATTAGTAAGATATGTCTTTGCTATTTTACTATGTTTTCAATAAAGTAAGATATATTTTTACTGCTTTATTATGCTTTCAATAAGATAAGTAGTCTTTAAGTTTTATTTTGCTTTGTTATCGTTTGAATCTTTACTGACTTGAGCGTCGGAGTGGTGTCAACCCTGTTTCTAGATATTGGATTTTCTTCTTTGCAGAAAATATCTCATGATCTAGATCCAAAGGAAGGATTACGGTTAAACTACCCAACACTCTCCATCAAAGTATCTCCTCAGGAGAAAGGCCCTGCCTTTCTAAGGTTTATACACCTTCAT
>JAOEHQ010000011.1:243115-258941 GCA_025447715.1 Asclepias incarnata
TTTACAGTTTTACCCGGAAAACCATTTGTTTAGGTGAGTCTTTTGACTCGAACCTCATTAAAACATGAAACCGACACCAAAATCTTTATTTTTCATTTACGATCGAAACGACTATAAATTTGCCATATTTTATCGTTCAAAAATAAACACATTCTCTTTGTTAATATAATTTGTCTAGAATTTATACGACAACGGCGAATTAGAACATGACCGGACAAGGCGCCCAGGTGACGGTTGTCACATTATGTTCCTGGTACTAATGCAAGTGAACAAATGATAGAAGATTCTGGGGATACTGGTACTGATGCCAGTATCCAAGAAAAGAATGTTGATAAGGAAAAGGGCAAGGTAATTGGTACTGATGCAGTTTCACTGGAACCAAAAAACTGAAGACAACTAGTACTGATGCCATTAAGTCAGAAAAGGATCAAGAAGAAAAGATTCCTCCCATCAGTCTGGGAGATCATCAGCTGCTACAAGATATTGCTAACAGTATCAAGGAAAGGAAGAAAATTGCAAAAGACCTTCAAAGAGTAAACAGATTCCAAATGGATCAGACAGGACTCTAGATATACATGATGCTGGGCTTTTGGGTCTTTAATTTGAGCAATACTAACATGTCAAAGACTTTCCTCAAAACAGAAAGCAATAAACATCCTCATTGATGTTGAGCTAAAAAGGAACTATCCTGACGATGAAGCTCTTGTTGATTCAAGAACCACAAATGTTCCAGTGGAGGAATGCAAGAAGAAATGGGCTGAAGGCGTTGCTGAAGAACAAGCAATGGCCAAAGATCTGGTGAATGAGGTGTTGTTCCCAAAGAAGAAAGCTGGTCCCAAACTTTGGTCAAAAACACAAAAGATGAAGAAAGAATCTTACCTAAGGACCTCGGTAGAGTCCACTGCTCAAGTAACAAATAATGATATCATTGAAGCAGTAAGGACTGCCAGCAAATCCTTCAACAAGATTGATACTTTGAAAGATGCCAGGATTTACTACACAGAGATGAAAATCAAAAGATATCATTCAGGAAAAATTAATGAGTTCAAGGTGACCATCAAGACTGGCACCAAAGTCTTTCATACTATTATGACAAGAAAAGGTGGGAAAACTCATACTGACAACCCAGATACTTTACTTATGGTTTTGGTGAATGGTTGGAGATGGTCAGTCTACTGGAAGCAAAGCAAATCAAGAGCAGATTCGATAAAGCTTGGCTAAGTATGTTGAAGAAGAAACTGGCCTTCAAAGCCCAATTCGAAGAAAATCTAAGCATCGATTCTAAGGATGATACAGAGTCTGATCTAGTGGAACCTCTCCAGTCAAGGTAAAGAAAAGCTACTGAAGGAACATCCTCTTCATAATTCCATTAGTGTATCTTTTTCAATTATCTTGTGTTGTAATTTTCTTGTATAAATTTCATGTAACCATTTATTGCTTTATTACTTATGTAAATGTTATTGATTCTACAAACAAACAAGATGACAAAATTAAGTTTAGATCACAAACACAAAAATGAATTTGAGATACTCATGATCTATAAAGTATTCTCTGAAACTGATAAAACTTAGTCGAATTTTTTGATTTTACAACTTGAAAAGTCTTGCAATATTTCACGAAAAATAAGGGGAATTTGTTAGTCCAGATTTCACTAGACAAAACTGTCCAGATTCACCAGACAGTATTTCAGATTTGTCGTGTAATATTCTGAAACCAGTAAACGATACTTGTACAGTGAACCTTCTAGGTTCAGATTTACTAGAAGCTTCTCTCAAGTGAAGATCTACTGAACTGAAGCATTCTCACTAAAGTCAAAGACTGAAGACGTTTCCTTTAGTGTTAAGTAATTACAAATCTTAACACTATTCCCGAGAAAATACCACTTGCTTTATACTCAAGTATACATTACAAAATATCTTTGTAATTAAAGCAAACGGCGTACAAAGTTGAGGGATGTCCAATCAAGGACTTTTATACTTTACTTTGTAAACACATATGTAAAAAACATTTAATGCAGCACATCTATACATATATATTACATACGTATATCATATTTATACGTATTTGTTTATGTATTCGTACATAAACATTGCCTTATATATTCAAGAGGAGTAAATACATAAATCAAGTCGTCGAAACAACAAAGTTATTATTTTCTACGACCAAAGCAAAACATTTCAAATTAGTTTTACTGCATTTACTCTTTGGTATTTACTACCTTAGATCATTTTGTTTCTTCATAGGTTATTTAGAATACTTGTTTACAATATTCTGATTCCGCATCAACCTTTTTATTTTTTTTATTTCCAATAAATCAAAATACTCTTGAAAAACTTATTTGTGTTCTAAATTTTACTTATACTTTAATTTACATATTGTATTGTTTATTGCTTAAAAGTTCTTACTTATTTAGACAAACAATTTGTGTCTTGAGTATTAAAACTGGTTTATAAAAAACCTAATAGTTTTAATAAACATATTTAATCATTATTGACATTGAGCTATCTAAGGTTTGAACCATCTTAAAAACTGAGACTAACACCATTAAATCCAAAGAAAAGCAATCCATTATATTGAACCTGGTTCATAAGTATTTTTATTCCACCACGACACATTAACTAATCTTGATATGAATTTATAAACCATTTGATACATGCATGAGAGCAAGATAAAAAAACAACTGGGTAAATAATTTTTTTTTTAAACAAAACATAGGTGACTGGAAAAGGGAGGATAAATTGTGTCCAACCCACAAAATTAAGTAACAAATAACAATTGTACCAAATCCCATTTTTCATGAGGTATATAGCGTTGAAATATGTTCATATCAAGAATAAATATATATCCGAAATATACATAAATCTATAGGGTCATATACAATGAGCATTTAGATATCCGATTATATGTATGTATTATATATATATATATATATATATATTTATAATCACTAAATGGAGAGAAATAATATTGGACTTTAGTAACTAGCTGAATTAACTAATAAATATGAATTATTAATTATTGAATATTAACTATTAATTATTAATAGTTAAATGTTAATTATTAACTAATTAATTGAGTCCTAGTCAATTTTTTTAATTTATATTTACTAGATATTGACTCGTGTCAAATACATGGGGCTTATGACATTGTCAATATAAGTCTTTTGGGGTTTTCAAGGATTTTGTGGGTTATGATTCTATATGTTACGGTTTTAATATGTTCTAAATAAATTTGTGTATAAAATAACATCCAACAATTCAAAATATACATATTTATATTTATATTATCATCAATTACAGTAATGTAAGAAAATGAAAGAATGAGATCTTAATAATTGCATAATAACATTTTCTGCAAAATTATAACATTACAGATTATCTTTAATATGTCATAGACATTCTGTGTATTTGACATGAGTCTAAGTTATATATACATTATATATACATTATATACAATTTGTTATAGATTTATTAGAATTATTTTTTTAAAGATTTAGACCCGGGCATGCCGTGAAAATTTTATAGATAATGACATATATTTAATAATTATTTCAATTCATATAATTATTTTATCTTTATTCCCTTATAAAGATTATATATCCCCTTGTTGAAAATTACAACATGCAAAATGTCAATATTACCCTTAATGAATTATATTACATCACAAGTCCCTTATAATCTAAAATATCTTTACTACCCCCTTTAAATCAAATATCTTTACATCAATTACCTACACCACTTGACACCACCACCACCACCAACAGTCGCCATAGCCACCATCACCATTCGTCGCCCCCACCACACCGCCGCTGCATTGAGCGGGTACCATACTAGTATATGTAACCTTCATAGCCCTATCCTATCCGTAAAACAAAGGTGAGTTTTATTTTATTCAATAATTCTATCCGATAACATAGTTTAATTATTTAAATTTAGGTTTAAATAAATTGTAAATATATAAATGACAGTAAGGTTTAATTTAAAGGAATGGAGAGTTAGTTGTGATTGGTCAATAAGTGTCAGCAAGGTTTAATTTAAAGGAATGAAAAGTTGTGATTGATCAATAAGTGGTTAGGTCAGTTATCTTTTAATATATATATAAAGAAAAGATAAAGATAAAGATTTAAAAAGAATTATGATTAGGGATATATTTATTCCTTATAATAATAACTTAAACCTATAAATATAAAAAGATTATTCCATTGTTTTTTATGGCATTCACTAGGCCGAAACAAGCAAAATGAAAATAAAATTTGGCTTTGCGACTTCTTGGTCGACTAAAGGAAATAGGGAAGAAACATTATTTTGGTTTCTTACTCCTTTTCGAACAAAAAGAAAAACAAAAGGCAATCAAAATGTCTGTGATTTGGTAATTGAAGATCTAGCAATTTCCGGTATTTGTTATACATGCCCATATAGACAATCCATAGAGATATTCATATTATCGAATATTCGTTTCAATCTATCCGTGTTCTTAAATACATTTAATTCAATCCATAACAAATAAAAGTAATTAGGTAATTATTACATGATCTATACATGATCTACCTTTCCTTTACTCAGAATTACTACATGTATAATATGTTTATATTCCAACATAAAGTAAGAGGTAAGATATACATGGTCTTACTTATACTTAAGGTAAAAAAACTACTTCCAAAAATATATCTGATCATTTAGTTAGGAATGAAAATCAAACCATTGACCTTTATCTCAAATGCAAAGAGTTTTCACAAAGATAGATTTTAATAAGCCGGATGAGTATGGTCCACTAGTTGGCTCAGTCGGCATGTGCGATTATCTTAAGAAATAAACTAATGATATCTTTTATCTCTAGAACCATGTTCTAGCATACATGGTTGAAATAAACGTGAATACACATCCAGTGAATACTTGAAATAAATGCAATAAATTGATTGAATAAGATTAATTTGTGGTTGCTTATTTGACCAACCGTGCTAGAGTTCTAGAAATAAATTCCGTCTGACAAGGCTTGCTGCAAAACATGGGTGAGAAAGGTCTTATAAAACGCTTGCGCCCACAATAAATAAGTGGTTTCTAATACTATTTCAACTTTCCTTTAAAGGGGTCACAAGTGGCTCCGTGGTCCGCCCGTATTAATCCTGACCACGAGTGCATGCTATTAGGTGTGACTCGTGGTCCACCCGTAATCGAGGGAACCGTTGTCCCATCCACGAATTAGCCGTATTTACTTTTTTTTGAAATCATTTTTAACATATATATATATATATATATATATATATATATTGGTGAGTTATTTTGAGAACACCTTAAAAAGAAAAAGAACGCGAGAACTAATTCTGGCAATTGATCATAAAATCATAAAACTACATCTAATTCATTAAAAAACTTTTATCTCAATAACCGTACATCGTTATACGAAAAAAAATATGAGTAGTCTTAAAATTTCGTCCTCTTTCATTAGAGAGGTCATCCGATATATTTTTGACGACTTTTTAATTTTAAATTTTCTTTTGGTATTTACACATGTGCAAGTTATGTACCTTACACATGTAAAAGTAAGATATCTAAATAAAATTAGTTCATTTACAAATGTCCAAGATAGTTATACCGCCGCCACCAGAAACTGTGATTTGAAAAGGGCTTGCCCTTAAGGGTATTAAAAAAAAGGTAGCTGATGGGGGTGATAGGTCATAGGGGGTGATCGGTGGGGTGATCGACTTGACGGACTCCGCCCTTAGCCGTTATGGCTCCGCCATGGATTGACGGGCTCAACCCTTAGCCGCCATGGCTCCGCCATGGATTGACGGGTTCTGCCCTTAGCCGTCATTGCTTTGTAGATATGATCATTTAGTAATTTACATGTGAAAGCAAAGTGTTAATCCCACTTTTTAAGATGGTCCAAACCGTAGACACCTCTATGTCAATAATGATCAAGTATGTTTATCAAAACTATGAGGTTTTTCACAAACCAATTTTGATACCCAATACACAAATCGTTTGTGTAAATAAGTAAGAACTTTTAAGCAATAAACAATACAATATGTAAAATAAAGTATAAGTAATTTAGAACACAAATAAGTTTTTCAAGACTATTTTTATTTATTGTAAATAAACAAAATACAAATTGATGCGGATTTAGAATATTGTAAACAAGAATTCTAAACAACCTATGAGGAAACAAATGATCTAAGGTAGTAAATACCAAAGAGTAAATACACTAAAACTACTTTGAAGTGTTTTGCTTTGGTCGTAGAAAATAATAACTTTGTTGTTCAACGACTTGCTTTATGCATTTACTTCTCTTCTATTTATAGGTAATGTTTATGTACGAATACATAAACAAATACGTATAAATACGGTATACGTATGTAATAGATATTTATGCATGTGCTGCATTAAAATGTTTTTACATACGTGTTTACAAAGTAAGGTATAAAAGTTCTTGATTGGACATCCCTCAACTTTGTACGCCATTTGCTTTAATTACAAAGATATTTTGTAATGTATACTTGAGTATAAAGCAAGTGGTATTTTCTCGGGAATAATGTTAAGCTTTGTAATTACTTAACACTAAAGAAAAACATATTGAGTCTTCGATCCGGTAAAACCTTCTACTAGACTCTACCTGTATGTCATTATGATACATTTTGGATTTAAGTAATTAAATAAATTGACGAGTTAAATGACTAATTTGAAGAGATAAAAGATTTTGATTGGTTAATAAATGATTAAAAAATTATTTTTTAATATATATTAATATTAAGATAAGATTAAGTTTATACGTTGTATGGAAGGTCTATAAATATCTGAGGCAGTCTATTTTGTCTATTAGAGAAGAATAACAATACGTAGGCACATTTTTCTTAAAGTTGTTTGATGTTAACAAAATAAACCTTTGAAAGGAACCCAAATATGAAAGTAAAACAACCTAAAAGTTCTTGGGTTTTAACGCTGTGGACTTCATCAAATTTGTTTTTTTTTTATCCTCGGGCTTTATTTACTTCTTGGGCTTAATAGTTATGCTTTATAGTTGTATTACTCTTATAGTTATTTACTTCTTGGGCTTAATAGTTATGCTTTATTGTTGTTTTATCCCTTGTATTATAAATTGTTGGGATTAACACTTTGCTTTCACATGTAAATTGTTGTTTTATCCCTTGTATTATACTAGCCTAGTATCCGTACAATGCTGGGTAATGAAATAATTTTTTAACATTTTCTTAAGTTTTTGGTTTTGTTTGATGATTTCTCAATTTTTTTATGATTTTTGATTAATTTTTTTTTAATATCTAGTGTTGTTCAGTAATCACCAATGTAGTTGGCACCGGTGTTAGATGTATAACAGATGATGATATGTCAAATTTTCTAGTCGAAATGGTATACTAACATTACTACATTCCTACTAAATTTACAAGGTCTCATCTCAACTTTATATTTCAAAGAAAGACAATGTGGGACAAAGTTATTTTCCATTATATATGACAATTACTAGACTTTAATTTCATCCCACATTGAATAAGAAAAGCTTAACACCATCTATTATTTGTCATTAAATATTCTTAAATAAATTTTAAGACACAATGCAAATGATTTATAAGGTAGTATAGATATAAAGTTACAACTTACAACTTGAAAGTTATGCTACTTAGTTTTATTTTAGACTACTTAATGTCGATGTATCTTATTTGAGTAACTCTTGCATTTTAGGATTTTAGGACGTGTTTGGTACAAAGAAATGGATTTGGAGAAATGAAAATGAATTGATTTCCCATGTTTTGTATGGCTAAGAAATTAAAACACAGAGAAATACAAATTCTCTGAGAAATAATCTTACATGTAAAACCATTTCTCCCATTTCTTTTACCTTGGGGTGAAAATACGGAGAAATAAATTATGTAAGGCTTATTCATCTTTTTATTTTTTCTCTTTTACTTTTTGTCTTCTATTTGTGTTGCTTAGCCTCCACTAAATATTTGTTTAGCAACCATCACCAATTGGAGTGTTGGGTTTCTCGCGAGGGTATCCAACGGCGGTGGTGCAACGGTGGAGAAAGAGGTATCCTCCGTTGGTGTAGTGGTGGTGGTAGGGTTTGACTGTAGTGGTGGTACGACGGTGGTGGTCTTGCAAATCGGAAATCTATTTGACGGTAAATTGGGGTTTATAATTTGGCGGTGTATTTATACATGAGCAAAAATATAGATACAGAGATGTAGAGATACATAGACATAGATATAGACAGATACAATATATAAAAAAGGGTAGATGGAGAGAAACTTCTGATCCCCGATACCTTAGTGGCATCCGGTCACAACCCACTGTAACACCCCAAGATTTTAATATAATAAAATAATCTATTTTTTTTAGTTTTATCTTTAAAATAAGTTCCTAGTATTTACTTTTGAGAGATGAGATTAAATTAGTTGGAGCTTTAGTGGATAGTGGGTAAATACCCACTTAAACTTAATGGAGCCGTGGCATTTTGGTATAATGCCAGCACCTTTCTTACTGATGATTCATAATCAACTATCTATCTATCTCATCTTCTACTCATTTCTTTCTCACCTTCTACCTCATTCTAGCAAACTTGAGAATTCATACTACCAACCAACTCAAATAATCTCATAGTAATAATAAGGTTTTATCTTCAAGAAATTCATAGTAATATCAAGTTGGGTTTTATTGAGTGAAAGTGTGTGGGTGTCTCGACACATTGGAAGAAGAAGAAGAAGAACTTTTAGTGATTCCATCCTTTCATTTGATTCATTTCCAAGGTAAGATTTATTTCTATTGCTAGTTGAGATTTTTAGGATTCTTAGTGTTCAATCAATTTGGGGGTTTTGGTTGAAATGAGTATTAACTAGTTGAGCTCAAGTATTTGGTCATTTGGTGACCATGCATTGTTATGGTTATTGATTTTTAGCTATTCCATAGATATATGAGGATATTATTATTGAGTTGGAAATATTATTGATGATGAAATGCTAGTATTTTAATATGGTCAAGAATGAGAAATGATATTTTGACAATTGTGGTGTTACCACATTTTATGCATGACAAATGAAATGAGAAATTGGTAAATATTAAGCAACTTAATAACAATGAACTAGTGATTTATGGCTAGGTAGCCTTGATTGTAAAAGATGACATTATTTATGTGTTGTGATATTTGCTAGGTTGAAAGCAAAGTTTATATTGTGTTCTTGCGGTCATCTTTGATTTGGTTGTCGCATTGGAGGTGAGTTTTCTTGCATACATGTAGATATGTGTTGGGTCGATTACAAATAAGGGTGCAACCCGAGGTTTGTAATTGATTTCGTATTATGGTTAAACATACATATGTGGGCGTATGCAAAGAGTATCCACACATTTCAGGCATGCGAATTATTTTTTAGATGGTACCATATATGTTTTCAGGCGTAAGGTGAAGTATAAAAAGATGATACGACGGTATCATAGACTTTATATCATTACCTTGCGAGTTTGCCCTCCAATGTATGATTATATGTATGCAAGTTGATTCACTAAGCATTGACTTATTGTTTAGTTGTTTATCCTTTTTAGACGGTTTCCGGAAGTGAAGTTGATTAGCATTGAAGTTGAAGTTAAATTGTGAAGTTGAACTTTTAAGGTATTGTAGCCGTTTGCGGAGAATTGGCATCTTGGGTGTAGTGAACCTTTGACCATTGGCTCTTGGTATTCGATTTGGGTCTTTTGTTATTATTGTATTTATAAATGTTGTGTCAAGTGTGTTGTAAACTTGTATGTTATGAATAAATTGGTGTTTTAGTCAATTTGGTGTAGTACTGACACCCGACTGTCATTGTGTTCAGCTCGACGGCTAATGCATCAAATCTGACGGTTGATGAAATGAAAATGCTTTGAAATCAAAATTAGACCTTGACGGTCGTTATCATTTGACGGTCGTTCTGACGGTCAATGCAGTCACATTGACCGTCAGCTACTGTTTTTGAACTTGTTTTTTTTACCGAGCCTTCGTTTGACTTTTCTGGGTCCTGAAACTTGTTCCATAGCCTAATATTAATATATAAAGAAGTTTGTATTTGTTAAATCTTCATTTCAAACACTTTGATTTTTGAGAGAAAAGTTGGTTAAATTTTCCAAGTATACAAAAAAATAAAAAATTTCTTTTCTTTTCGGGTCGAGTCCTTTCAATTTTGGCTTAATATTTTGGTTAAGAAGTGGAAATGACATGGTTACATCCTATTGGTGAATGGTGCTTAGGGCTTTGTTTAGCAAAACCCATTTAAGAAATATACAAAGTTTATTATATACCCCTTAGCTTGTTTTATGCAAGTTAGCAAAATTTGTTTATTAATTAGATGACTCACATGTCATGTTGTCATATCATCCGTCTATAAACATGCTCCATCCGTCGTTAACATAAAAAAATTACGTATAAATTAAGATATGTATGTGTAATAAGTAAAGAAGTAAGAAAGGAAACCACTAGCAAATAGCTCAGTGGCTACGGGGTTTCTAAAGTCCACTACTCGTGAGTCCTGGGGGTGAGTTTTCCTCTTAAGGTTGTGTGTTTGAGCCTCGGCTGGCATAATCTTTGGGTTTCTCATATCAAGGTATTTCTCAAAGAGAGGGGGTTGCGTGCTGGGGCTTTAGACTAAGTGTATACCCCCGATTTTCAGCAAATATCTGGAGCGTTGATCCATACCTTAAAAAAAAAAAAGTAAGAAAGGAAAATATTGAAAGACAAATTTTTTATTTTTTATTTTTATAATAAAAAAGTCTTAAGATTTGAAAATGACCCAAATTAACTATAGGACATTTAATTAAAGGAAGTGATGGAGTCCACTTTTGCAGAGTGTGATCATCTCATCTTAAATAAGAAAGAAGTAGTGAGTAGCCTCAAAATTCACTACAACTTCCCAACTGTGCGTAATATATGTTTGGTACAAAGTAATAAGGGCAAAATGGAATGAAAATCAGTAATTGGTCTCCTTCTGTCTCCTATTTGGGGTTTCCCTTTTAACATCCTTTCATAATATATCACACTCTCTATCTCTCTTTATTTCTTTCTTTCTTTCACTTGGGAGTTATTTAGGCATACCCAAAATAGTTGATACATTTTATGCATTTTGCACAACTTGAGTTTCACTTGAAATTCACAATCTTGTGTGATCCAATAATGGAAATTCTGCACTTTGTGCTTGGTGCTACTTGGTTGTGAGTGAAAAATATATACATATCCATTTTTTCCCTTAAAAATATATAACACAAAAAAGAAGACAAAAACAAGGGTAAACGACAACGTTGCACTTCAAAACAAGGTCTGGTTGTCATCTTTCTTTAATCTTTAATATTGTATAGACAAATATATATATGTATATTTTTAGTGTACACATGCTTTTCCCTTTTACTATCATGCTTTTTATGTGTGTATATAGATACACTTATATATATAGATATACATATTCTTGAAATCACATAAATTTTCTTTAACTGAAGAAATCTTTTCCGGGTTTTGTTAACAACTGTTTCTCCATCTGGGTTCTCAAAATCTTGAACAAATTCTACCAAAAAGTTGAGATATTTGTATCTTGTTCAAGATTCTTTATGAAAATTACCAGCTTTCATTAGGGGTGTCAAGTTCTTGTCTTTTTATGACAAGTTTTTGAATTTATGTAAAGATTTTTTTGTGGGTTTTGTGAATTAGAGTGATGATGGCTGTTAGTTCATCTTGCAAAGGAGGAGGTGGGGACCCAATGGGAATGGATAATGGTAAGTATGTAAGGTACACACCAGAGCAAGTTGAAGCTTTAGAAAGATTGTATCATGATTGTCCAAAACCAAGCTCACTTCGCCGGCAACAACTCATTAGAGAGTGCCCAATTCTCTCGAATATCGAGCCAAAACAGATCAAAGTTTGGTTTCAGAATAGAAGGTAAAAAATCTCATTTTTTTTTTATGTTAAAAACTTTTGATTTTGGAAACACTCCTTTTGTTATATATGTATAAAGTATACAACAACGATACCCAAGCCTGATGGGAGGTGGGATGTAAACGGTCATAACTCTACCGGAAGGTAGATACACTGCATCCAAAATTGTATAAAGTATAGTGGGTGGTAATCTTTTTCAAGATATTTGCTTTTTTCAGTAGAAATTTAAGTTATCTTAGATGCATAAACTTAACTCGTTTTTGACCAGAAAGAATTGGATGGTTAATTGGTTATCTTTATTCAAGTTTTTGCAACTTTTTCTTCAGGTAAAAGGGCATTAATTCTTGATCTTGAGACACCTCTTTCATCTTAACGCATAAAAAGTATTTCATTTTGGAAAAGAGAGACTTAGGTGGAACTATTTTTCAAGTTTTGTGACTTTTTTTGTTAGTGGTTTTAATTCTTGATCTTGAAAGTTGAAACATCTCTTTCATCAATCCATTTTGGATTAGGAATAATTGGGTGTTAGTCTTTATCAAGTTTTTGTGACTTTTAAAAGTTAAAAGTATAATTTCTTGATCATGAAACACCGATTTGATCTTAAATGTATCAACCATATCTCATTTTGGACCATAAAGAATTGGATAGTAATCTTTTTGAAGATTTGTGTGATTTTTAGTTTAAAGTTTGTTTTTTGTGTGATTAAAGATGTAGGGAAAAGCAAAGAAAGGAGGCATCAAGGCTGCAAGCTGTGAACAGGAAGTTATCTGCAATGAATAAGCTGTTAATGGAGGAGAATGATAGGTTGCAGAAGCAAGTTTCTAACTTGGTGTATGAAAACGGCTATTTCCGTCAGCAGACTCAAAACGTAATTAATTTGGCTTTTCCTAGCTTGGGTCTCCATAATTTTGAGATTTTATGTGTCAAAATGTCATTTTAGGTTTCAATGAAATGTTTTCTTGATTATTTTGTTTGTTAACCTTTTACCACGTTATGCAGACGGCGCTCGTCACCACGGACACGAGTTGCGAGTCAGTTGTGACGAGCGGTCAACACCACTTAAGTCCTCAACATCCACCAAGGGATGCTAGTCCTGCAGGGTAAGTTAGTAATTTGACTACCCTCTTTTTTTAAATATATATATATATATATATCTCTCTTTATTGTTGTTGATTGATCACCACACTACATAAAATTAAATCTAGAAATTGTGTGTTATTTTGTATGTTTTTTAGGCTTTTGTCCATTGCAGAGGAGACTTTAACAGAGTTTTTATCAAAGGCAACAGGGACTGCTGTGGAGTGGGTCCAAATGCCTGGGATGAAGGTTCTTTGCACTTACTTTAATTAGTGATTTGAAATTATCTAATGGTGGTTAATCATTCCATTAACCTTTAATTAATATTATCTCTTAATTTAATTAAAATTCTTTTTGAAGAAACCTGCTAGCCTTCTAATACACATTAGAATCTCATCATTTGAGTCACTATCCTCCCCATACTACCTTTTTCAACACTTTTTTATAATTATTTTTCGGTTTTGTCTTTCCTTTTCCTTTCTAATGTTTTATCTCTCATTTTAAATGCAAGAATATACCATTGGCGATAATTCTTTGTTTACACAATAGAATTAGGTTTCTCATATATTGGTATTTAATGTTTTAGTTAGGCAAATATGACTCAATAATTTGTTCCTTCTCGCACCATATATGATGTAAGTTTGTTAAAATATTTAGAATGTACTAGGCAGACTTGGTACTGAGAAACACAAACTTCATATGTATTTTATAAGAAATTTGACTCCAAGTTTTGCAATAATTTCCCAGTTAAATGAGTATACTTGAACCACTTTCCATTAGTTTCAAAGTTTTAAATTTGTATCCTTGTTGAAATTTAACCAGTTTGACCCCAAAAGTCAAACTGTAATCTTTTTTCTTGGAAGTGTTTCTTTTTCCAAATCTGTCTTGATTCTATATTATATACGGTGCAGGGATTTTGAGGCTGAAGGATTGATTAGTCATGAATAATCAATTAAATCTGTCAAAAATATCAGTGATCTTGATTTGCTCTCAAGTCTTTAACATGAATTTTTCTCTACATTTAAGTATGCTGGATTCATTTCCTAATTTCTTTGTGTAACCAAATTTTGCAGCCTGGTCCGGATTCCATTGGAATCATTGCTATTTCTCATGGTTGCACTGGTGTCGCATCACGTGCATGTGGTCTTGTTGGTCTTGAACCTACAAGAGTAAGTTCTCACCCTCCTATATTTGCTAGGAACCTTTAAGGCATGCGTGTTCTTTTTGCACATATGTGATGATATATTTCTTTTTATTAAATGAAGAACGCTTTACATTTGACATGGAACATATATTCATTTTATGAGTGAAGTTATGAATACATTCCCTATAAATGAACCCACCACCCACAAATAATATGGCAAAACTGTCATATTTCAGGTTGCTGAAATCCTTAAAGATCGGACATCATGGTTTCGTGATTGCCGAGCTGTGGATGTTCTCAACGTGCTCACAACCGGGACTAATGGAACCATCGAGCTGCTTTACATGCAGGTTAGCATATACAATGAGAACTTCTGCATTAATAGTTCATATTGCATTTGCACAAATTGTGTTGCCACATATATAATCACTCTAGGTTGACTTTGATGGTTGAACTATTTTGTATATTCCTGTTTTGTAGCTCTATGCACCTACTACTTTGGCACCAGCACGCGACTTCTGGCTACTACGTTATACATCTGCTTTGGAGGACGGTAGCCTAGTGGTATGGCTGAAATAGTTTTATTCTAATTTATGATTTATTTTGTTCCTTTTGAGGAAATGTCGTGACTTTGATTTTGTTAACAATAAGGTTTGTGAAAGATCACTGAACAACACTCAAAACGGCCCTACTATGCCACCAGTGCCTCATTTTGTGAGAGCCAAAATTCTACCAAGTGGATACCTCATACGACCCTGCGATGGTGGTGGGTCAATAATTCATATTGTTGACCATGTTGATTTTGAGGTATGGGAAATGAAGTTACTTTTGGAAGCAACAACATAAATACCCATGTGCTATTGCGTTTTATTTACTTCTTACCGTATCATATTTCAATTATGTAGTCAGGAAGTGTTCCAGAAGTTTTACGTCCTTTATACGAGTCATCAACATTACTTGCTCAGAGGACCACACTCGCAGTATGACCATCTCTTTAGCATCTTTAAATTTGTTTAGCAATGCTTGTTGGACAGTAGTTTATATTTTTTTGTGATTTTTAGGCTTTCCGCCAGCTGAGGCAGATTTCACAAGAAATTTCTCAACCAATGGTCACTAGTTGGGGAAGAAGACCAGCTGCTCTTCGTGCACTAGGCCAAAGAATGAGCAGGTATATTATTTTTATAATCCTGACATTAACGTCACTGTCTCTGATGCTTCACGAAATTCCCAACTGTGTTCATACTGAAAATTAAAGATTTTGATGTATTGCAGAGGATTTAATGAAGCCATTAATGGTTTTACTGATGAGGGTTGGTCAATCATGGAAAGTGATGGAGTTGATGATGTCACTGTTCTTATAAACTCGTCTCCTGATAAGGTGATGGGTGCAACTCCAATGTATGCCGATGGATTTCCATCAATCAGCAACGCCATACTATGTGCTAAAGCTTCAATGCTTTTACAGGTAAGTTTATCAGACATACCCTTTTTGAATTTTTATGCCTGTTATGGATTTGTGACATTTATAGAAGTTATTTGTCAACATTGAATTTCACAAAAAAAATAAAATATATTATATATATATATATATGAGGAATGGGAATATGTGGCTGTCATGTACCTAAGGTTTGGTATAGAACCCCTCACATTTTTGTTTTTTAATCCATAAAATTCATGGGGCCCAGGTCATTTATTTATTATACAACA
>JAOEHQ010000011.1:259041-274400 GCA_025447715.1 Asclepias incarnata
GAATGATACAAAATCATAATTATATGTGTATTAAAGGTTTTAAATACATTATGAGTCATGACTTGTTGCCTTTCAAAAAAAATTTACGAGTCATGACTTGTCAACAAGACCACGAATTTTTTTAACGTCCAACAAATATTAATATCTGGCTACCCGGAGTTACCCAATGACGAAAGATACTCCATACGCCCGCGAACGACAGACAGGGCTGGCCATAGTCCACCAAAGTCACCAATTCCAGGAAAAACACACCCCGAAAGCCTATTACGATAAAACCCGGCTTTGAACTCAAGACGTATGATATCAAATCTATCTTTTCATTTCTCCATGTCAATTGAGCTAAAGCTCCTTGGCAAACAAGACCACATCTAATTGTATGTGAAGCAATTCGTACATTAGAATATTTACTTCAATATCTTTGTATAATATAATTCGTTTGTACATTGATATATTATTATTATTATTATTATTATTATTATTATTATTATTATTATTATTATTATTATTATTTTATGTTCGAATCATCTCTCAAATAATATAGATTAAATGTTCTGAACCAAATAAGTGATCAGTTGAGGATTGAAGTCTTTTAAAACATTTGGGTTGGTAGGATATGTACGAGTTTACCGTTTTCAATAAATTGAAGCTTCTTTTTGGCATCGCATTCTTCAACTCTATAAGTTTCAATTAAAGATGGTATTTTCCAGCTCATTTTTATTTTCTACTTTATTATTTTTGTTTGTTCCAAAATAATTATCAATTTTTTAGAAAATGAATTAATTATTCACTTTTTATCCTATTTTATATTTAATTATTTACCATTAATGCAATATTTCAAGTCAAATTTGTCTTGAATGTAAGTATAAAAATGACATTTTACTAAAGCTTCATCTATTACACATATCTTATAGTTTTTTTAAAAACTTTTTTTGATGGACAATCAAAGTTAAACAAAAAGAATAAATAACAATCATTTTTTGAAACACCAAAATTTTCTTATGGTTTTAAATAAAATTTAAAGATGACTTATTTAATTTAAACAACCATACAAAATCAACATTATTTTAGTGGATATGAACCTTTGAACTTTTAATCCTAACTATATGTTTTCTCTTTAAATTTGAGATATTATAACAAAAAATTATATGGACAAATAAAACATAAGGTAAGTTAATCTATAAGTTTACGATATGTTTTCTGATTGATCACCAAACCGTGATTACCTCCGTTCGGACTACGAGTGGATATATGATGTTTATTATGTTTAAATGGCGATTCCCCGAAGGTAGAGAACTCTCTATACGCCAATGGTGAAGTGTAGTATTGCGGCTGTGATTGTGATGTTCATCGTGTCGAGTATTGATAGGGTTTTTCCCTTTTTATAGGCTATTCCCATTTAGAGATAAATCTTATAATTATGAAATAGATCAAGATAATATTTTATCTTGATTCGGTTATTATTGGATGTATATCCATGCCGAATTTAGGGCCTGTATCTTAGGAAAGGATTATGATCTTTTTAATGCAATCAGCGTCTGCTGTCAAGCTTTGTATATGGAATCCTTCGTATGTACGGAGGGGTATATCATCATTTTCTATCATGAAAATTTAGTATTTTATAGCATCTAATGAGGGTTTTTCTTAAAAACTTTGTAAAGATATCTTTTACTATTACATTAACCTTTTATAAAAAAATATTTTATTTTTATGTTGGGTGTAAAAGTTTTTTTTTGTGTGAATAGGTTATAAAATTTCAAGTTCAACCCATTGATAATAATACCACTCTCTCCTATGTTTAATTGTAATTTAAAAGGTTTTGGAGTATTTTTAAAGTATTTACCATTGAAATAAAAGCTTTTCACAAAGCTTTAAGTCAAAAACTTAATTATTGGAGAGAACAAAATTATCGATACTTATAAAATGATTAACTATTGCTTAAAATGTTTTAATATTAATACTACATTGATTGATATTGATATTTGATATTGTTATCATATAATATACACAACTTTTTATAATTTGTGGATTAATATATTCAAAATAGATGTATGATTATGCCTTTTGTTATTGACTTATTTCGTGAGGGGTATGAAAAGACAAAATAGGAAATGCTGGTAGTAAATGCAAATGTAAGAACTCTATCAAGAATCTGCACAAAATTGAATGTATCTATGAATAGAAACTTGTTTTAATTTATTTCACGGATTTGAGATGAAACTGTTTTAATATTTTTAGACAAAAAACATATGGAGTATCTTCTTCTTTTTTTAACAAAAGAAACTTATCTTTTTATTTATTTATTTATTTTTTATCTAAAGATTTGCTTACTAGTACCCCGGACACTGGTTATCGTGCATTTAATGAAGTCTTTATTTCCTAAATAATCAAAAAATACATTTAATGCTTATTAATTCAATATAATAATTATCATTTTTATACGAATCATAAATGCATATTTTTATATTTTGAGAAAGTTAGACTATACTAAATGCACGATAACTAGTTCCTCAGGAGCACTAGTTAGCAAATCCCTAGAATAAATTATGTTTTTAACTTTTTTTTTTTTACTCTACCAAGTAAACGAACGAGTTTTCCATATTCAGATGATTCAGGAAAGACGAGTTTATTTTACGACTTAACTGGGGTATCCGTGACCGTTTTTGAACTTTTTGTTGATCATCTCCAAGATTATACCTATCAAGATTCGAACCTAATATCTCTTACAAAGAGATCAAAGATATTAACCAATATGTTATCTCAGAGATGGTCTGTTTTACTCCTTAAATACTTTATAGAGTCAAGCTAGACGGGTTTGGCGCTCATCAACATATTTTTAGACACTTATAATCTTTACACTTAAAACTCTAGAAACAAACTGTTCACACTTATATTTTTAGACACTAATAATTATTAACTATTTTATCACATGTATAAGTGTGAAAACTTTTATAATTATTTGAATTTTTTCCACACCTGTAAATGTTATAAATGATAATTTTAATGTGGTTTTTACATTACAATATACTAAAATTAGTTAAATCTTTATTCATCCAAATACAATATATTAATTTTAATGTATGTGATAATTTAGTTACATTACTTGTACTTATTAGTTTGGTGTTGTTATAAAATTCATCCGGGTAACCTATTTATCAAAAAAAAAGAAAAAAAAATGTATAGGAGAATAAAATAATGTTATGTTTGGGTGAAGATGAGATTGAGAAAGCTATAAATGATGATGTATATGGTAAATTACTAATTATTTGAGATGTTTCTTCTAAGAAAAACACAATCATTCTTTCCCTCTTCCCATACTCATATGAATCATGTGAATTTCAATCAAAGCTACCTTTTTTTCTGAATTTTATAAAATATGGGGAAATGTAAATGTAAATTTAATAGGACATATTATTATGTAGGTTCAAATATAGGATCCTAGAAATAGGATATTTGTTTACATGTCTTAGATGCATATGATTCAACAATGTCATTTTGTCTATAGTTTATTTATGTATAAAGTAATTTTTTTTGTTAATATATCATAAGTGTAGCAAGAATCTTATTATAGTCCTTTTTTTTGTTGTTGAGATTATAGGAAAAATGACTTGACTTCAATATAATTTATTTAGAAATGTTAAAAAATCGACATCTAAAAAGATCGGATCAAAAAACGAGTCCTTTTCTTAATGAAAACTTGAGACCATCGAACCGCTCGTTTTGCACCTACAATAATAGCTAGAGGCAATAATGTCGATCCATACACCTATACATATTTCAAATTGCAATATGTTTGTTACCAAGATAAGACGTCGAATGGTTAAATTAGACAACTTAACTTGCAAAGAAACTGGTCAAACACGTTGTGTCGTTGTGTATGCTAAGTAGAAGTCATCGGTAATGCATTCAAAGACTCGTCGCCTTAATAATAAGAAAAAATAAAAAAGAAGATTCATATTATAGAGATACAGTTTTTAAGTCATGTTTAAGAGATTAAATTTTCCAAGCAGTTAAGAAGCAGCATTTACAAGATCAACATGATCCACAACCTGCTTTAACCCTTGTTAGTTGCTACAAAACTGTGCAGTTTTACAGCATTGCAGCACGTCTAACCCGTCTATTTAGTCACCTCGAGTTGCAAATTGCAATGTTCAGTTGGATTAACTTTACCCATTTACATGGTAAGTACATTAACAAACTTGTTATTTATTCACTAGAAAACACATACAATAAAATACAAAAATCTAACCAATTGCTCATAATCTAGAAATGTCTTTGGCCGAGACAAATTACAGACTCTTTCACTTCTATAACACCAAAACAATTTAGAACAAGACAACAAACAATTAGGCCATTCCAAATTTTGACAAGGCTGATTGGAACAAGTCTGCAAAGGCCTGGGATGCAATTTGATCATCGGCTTTTATCTTTATCTGTGCTTTACACGTGGATGAGTTGATTATACACTCTACTAGAAAGTTTGATGGCTCGTCTGCTTTTTGTGCATAAAAGAAGAACTTGAAATTGGGGGCCTGCCCGCCTGAGGCGATACAATGGATGTAATGAACTTGCATGTGCTGTACAAGTGCTTGTGGATTTGTCATCGCTGCTACGCCTTGCGGACTTATAGACCCTTCCTGCGACAAGGCAACATCTATTTTAGTGGCAAAATAGATACAGTGATTATGATTGAACTTTCACGGTTTTTTCAATTCAAAGATAGTAATTATCCAAATGAACAAGACTGAGGGGGCAACTATTGATCAATAAACTGAAAGAATGACATTGATTGGGAACTTAACCAGATAGCTTGACTTTTTTAATAGTGAGAACTTAGATCCCCCTATATTAGGACTCCGGATGAAATTGATTTGGTTATGAGAATATACGTAAGTATGTAACTAATAGATTTCCTTTTTGAGGTATGCAAGTGTAAAAACCATAAAAGTTCAACTACTGTATGTCTGTATCTATATCGTGTTCTGTATCTATTGTGTCAAAGGTATTTTCTTTTTCTTTTTTTGAGCAAGCTTTTGTTTCATAGTACACCGACATGTATTCATAACACTAGTTAGAGGGTGTTCTAATGGTAATTAGTACTCCACTACTAGTGTACTACTCCCTAGGGAACTGTTAATCTAATTTCAATTTTGTGGCCACTAGCAAGTAGCAACCTTTACCAGTGCTAAGTGACCCAGTCAGACATTGCGTTGTTTTTTTAGGACTGAAAGAGTAGGATTGTAGGAATAACGAAATCCTAACATCATGTCCTATTCAAACATGTTATGTTATCTTCCTATCTCCTAGAGCATAAAAATTCAATAATCTAAACCCATGGGGACAACTTTCCCTATTGCTTAGTAGATGGAAAATACAGCGATCTTTAAACTCAAAGCTATAGGTGGCTAATCTGAGCAGGCCAAGCGGAACGGGTTACATGTAAAAAATGGTGAATTTTCATTACAAAAGGGGCGAGGTTGTCTCCTCTTGATTTCTAATTTCATATATATACCTAATTAAATATACATTACCCACACTAAGTTGAAAACACAGAAATATTATGTCAGCAAAAATTTAAATCAATTATAATAGTGTAATTCTTAAACATCATCCTTATGAAATGGTAGTAATTATATGGAATTCTAATTCATTAACTTTGCAAAGTTTGTTAAACAGATTACATATAAGCTTAAGTCAAATCAATTGTCCAATAAAAACTCTAGGATTGAATCAACAACTTTCTTTTATAGTGCATAAATATTAAATCTGAATAAAAAAGACTGAGTTTCGCATAAATCAAACCTTTCATGGATGCATAAAACTTAATAAGAAGACTGATAAAGAGAACCTGTGATGTTGAAACCGGAAGTTGGCGCCATTTTTGCTGAAAAGTGCTTGGATCAAGCGCCGCTTTAGCATTTAGCTTCAATGAAGGAGAGGAGGGAGTGGGACTAGGAACAATAGACAATCCTAGACCAAGTAGGTCATCAATGGCAAAGTTTGCTTGTTGAGCATGTGCTGGTTCAGGTTCATTCAAGGATACAAGTGCTACTTGAGAAGGGTCATATGCAGGCGCTGCATTGTATGCAGAGCTGTTATTGGCATGTGCCCTATCATTTTCTTTCTCAGTGGTACTTAAAAGTAAACCCTCATCATTCGCGTCAACCTCTGCTGCAGGTTCTGCTCCAATAGACAAGTTTCCAAGCTCTTCTGAAAAGGCAAATGGTCCTTGATGTTCCTTATCTGTGAACATGTAACAAGGCTGCCACAACACGAATTTAAGATGATAACAGTTAGCTTTGGCATCATTCCACATTAACTTATATTGGTGTATCTGTTTATATGCATATCCAGAAACAAGATGCACAATACTTTGTACACCAGAAATAACAACCATACGAGAGACTAGGTATGAAATATGACTATTGTTGCAAAGGATATCAACCTACAAATTTGTATTTTGTCAAGGTTAAACCTTGTGGCATCTCACCTATCAACATAGAAAAGCTTCAACTTCATTGACTTTATTTTTCATGTTTTCCTTTTATCAAGTCCATACAGAATCATGCTAACACCGACACACTATACAATGACTATTTGAAAACTTGGGAAAACTCGAATAATGTTTTTTCTACTGATTAATAATCAAAACAAGTGAACATATAACCACAAAACAGACTTCCAAACATGTATGGTTCATAATCTACTAATCTAAGCTTATCTCAAACTAAAAAGTTAATCATAAATTCAAAACTAATTATTTGCTAGAAAATATGATCATAAAAGCCAATGGTAGAAACTGAATACTCCGTACTTGAATAGTGACTATCTAAAATTATAATATGAGTACATGCAAACAGAAAGCTCATGAATCAAGATGTACTTCCCACATTTAATTTGAAACAGTGTCTACAGAAGAAACCATATTCAAAGGTGGCCTTGTGGTAAGGCGTCTTGAAGGTCAAAAGAGACCCGGGTTCGAATCTCACTAGGTAAACATCTTGGGATGGCCGGGGAAAAGTCTAGGAAACAGCCGCCGGAATACCGGTTAGGCCGCGTAGATCAGAGCTAAAGGCTGGACTTTCCCCGGGTAGCCTGAACGGGATCCCTCTCTGTTTTAGCGATCGATAAAAGAAGTGGGAGAGAGATGCCTTCTTAAGCTTAACTGCTCAGGAGGATTTTGTGTGCATGGTATGCTGTTCACATATTTTAGGGGGTAGATGGAGGGAACCCTTTGATCCCCAGTACCTTAGCGGTACCCGCTCAAAACCCTGTTCACATTATATATATATATATATTTGTTCAACAGCTGCAATAACCCTACTGCTATTTTTATGCTTCGTTAAACAAAAAGAAAAGAAAGACTTATTAGCGCTTTTTTTTTTGTAGAAATCAATTAGGCTTTAAAGACTAAAGTATCTCATTTGGAGAAAATGCTTCACTCAGCATTCCGTTATTAGTAAATCCTTCACTCAACATTCCCTTATTAGTATATCCTTCACTCAGCATTCCTCTAGTAGTAATTCAAATCTGCTCAAAAGAGCTACTCCTAGATAGTACTCGATCAGGTTGACATATCTGCATTGTTTTCTTTGCTCACCATCTTATCCATCTATTTAAGTTATGTATTGTACTTGGAAATTTAAATTTCATTCTGAACTGCATTTGCATAAAATAAATCAAGTTGGGTCATATAATGTTAGAATTTGAAGTGAGTTTGGCAAAAATTTCTAGTCCCACAAGTGATGATCTGGTCAACAGAAAGGAAGAGTGGAGCTTGGAAGGCAGCCATGAGTTGTAACCTCCACGTTTCCTTCCTGGTTTTCTGGCCCTGTACTTTAAGCATTCTAAGCAGCCTAATACACACGCTTTTTTTGGGGATTGAAGGATAAATTACAAGCAAGTCGTGTTGGAGTGAATGAATTATATATCTCACTCCTCCCCAATAGTTAAAAATTCAAGGAGGCTTTACCAGACACACATAACAGATGAAGTTGCTGCTCCAATGCTTCTACTTTATGAAATTTTCTGGCCATATAATTCCTGCTATTGCCATCTATGTTGGATTGGGTCCGGATGTAACGAAACTACACATGTCTGCATCAATCCTAGCATTCTAAGGGTTTACATATCGAGGCTCATGGAGAAAAAAGCATGTAGAAATGTATAATCCTTGAAAATATGGAGAATATCTTCCCATGCAAGACTCTTAAACGAGTTTTTTTTAGTTTACAAAGAAGCATTTAAAAGATCGCAGACTGATAAGACATGGTCCAGACTTCAGGTTCATTTCTATATTTATATGTGTTACCATTTGTTGTTTATAGTTTGATAATCATTAGCTATCTCAAACTCTATTTTACCATATTCATGTATAAAAGCCGGTGACAAGGAAGATTCTGAAATAAAACAACAGTAACATTTATGATTCAACATATAAACATTGCATTATCAAACAAGCTTCATGGAAAAGATTTGATTGGTACACTGCCAAGCGAGTTATAATTGAAAAGCTCCATGTTATAACTTATAACAATATTGATGCTAGGTTAACAAACCAATATTTGTATTTTTAACTCTGCTCAACTAGGATTTGACCCAGACATAACTTCTTTTTTTTGGTTAACCTAGGTATCCGACCCGCTTTGCGAGCCGACTAATCCCAGGGCGACCACCCGCTTTGCAGGTAGCCCGGAGTCGTCGCATGTGAACCTCCGTTGGCCACAAAGGGGTATATTTTTTTGCTCCTAGAATTTGAACTTAGGACCTCCAGGTATTGAAAGGAATTAAAAAGATCTTATATTTTAAAACAATTAACAAACTGCTAAACTCAGTCTCTAAAGCGGCAAAGCTTTTGAGCTTACAACCTAAAGGCAGTGGGGCTTACAGAGATGCTAATCCGATTAATTTGATTAATGTCCTCTAAGACAGTTTTATTATTGCTTAATGGCTGAAAATTATCGAAGACTCTTAATCCATAAATTGAGGATGAAACCAGGACATTTAAAGCAATCTGAAGCACTCTGCAGCTATAATGGAGCCTGTGTGTAATATATGAAGAAGAGCAAAATAAAGTACCTTCTGGTATAGGACGGATAAGCTGTTAAACTCATCAAATATGCGATCTTTGATCTCACTACTTTGAGTATCTGCAAAGACCGAAACAGCTTGCTTCGCAGGATTTACCACACTATTTGCTACTGATACGTTATGTTGCAAAAGCCTGTAGTAGAATAAGGCTCTATCATGGACATCCTGCAAGCCAAATTAGGGGTAAAATAGTAAATATTACAATTCCAAGTTTTCAACAATCGTATGATAACAGAATATTTCAACCTGGTGCATATCAGCAAGACCGGCAGCTAATGCAGAGCCCAAGGCTTTTTGAGTCTCCGGTGGTCTTCTGAAAAAACATTTCATTACTGCTGTAAGAAGATGCAAACGTACCTGTAGAATTAAACCATGAAGAATAACTAAATATTCGCCTGTGAGGTACGAGAGCTGTATTTTTTTATTTAAAAAACAGAAAAAAAGAAAAAGTTGTCGTTACCTCCGGGGAACTCTCATCCTCCCATTCATCAATTAGACCTTCCAAAGCATAAGGAGCATCTTGCATGTCCTGAGCATACTCGCCTAACATCCAAATAAGAGCTGCCTTGGCTTTAGGTTCTTGGACATTATTGCTGCTTATGTTCCCAATAACGGCTATGCAATCATGACTCCATTGTGGGTATTTTCGCAGAAGATCCTTAACAAGAACCTAAAAAAAATTGTAGAATATTATGAGTAACTACCTGTACAATGTTTTCAATGCATGAATAATGGTTGACTTAAGAACACACAAAATTATATCCTTGAACTTACCAGTGTTTCTGCAGTAACATAGTCTTTCTCCATCTCTAAAAACTGAAGCAGCCTATCAACAATAGCATTTACATCATATTGCTGAAGTGCAATTTTCCCAACAGCTCTGATAGATTCCCTTGCAATGGGGATATCAACATTTGCAGCATACTCACACAATTCAGTCACTAAAAGACATAAATTTAAAAATAATCAAGAAATTAGACATAAAAACTAAAAAGAATAAGAACCAAAACAAGCACCAACAGGTGTATTTAAGACTTGCCTATTTCATAAGTATTGCTCTCATTTGCCACTGCTGTCAACATTTCAAGCTTCAACTTTTTAACATAGAACGGGTCATTGTATTGACAATAGAAGTGCTTGTAATCTGAAGAAAACAGCATTGGCGCACGCATAACCAAAAGATGCAAGTGGCTAAGTACCGCGTAGGACTGCTCAGGGCCCCCAGAGCTCACAAGAGTAAGTAGAGGGGCTTTGATACGCTCATACACCTAAAAAACATTCATTTGAGTAAAAAAAAGAATGAATTACAACGTTTACCCAAAAGCAAAACAAATCTCTTGACTGAATTGAAAAGTTAAGCAGTATATACAAAAGCTAAACTCAAGTCATTCGAGTCCAAGGAATCAACTGGATATAATTACACTGAAAAGATAATGAAACAACTCTAGCTAGAAAATGCTGTATACTGAGGCACCTGTTGATGAACATCGGTCATAGACATAGTCAACTGAAGAAATAACTTTATGGTGGCTAAAACAACCGCACCATTTGCATGCTGAAGTCTATCTTCTAGAAGATTCATGATGTCAAATATCTCAGTGCTATCAGGCGGTGCATACTTAGAAACCAATTCAAGAACTGTACACTGAGCCCATTCACTGAATTCCTTGATCCTGCAAGCAAACAGTTAAAATAGTCAGTAATAGAGCTAGACACCAAACTAGCTTCTATGTCGATCTATCCTTTGCTTTAGCTTAAAGATTTTAGATCCAACTTGAAATCCAGATGTCATGAATCTCCAAGTTCAAAGTATCACATACAAATATGATGGAAATAAATGTTAAAAAACTCATACCTATTTAACAGGTAATATATAACTGGTTTACTAATTAAGGCCTCTCTTTCCCTTGCTGCTTCCTCCGATGAACTTGCTTCCATGCCCCATATCTCTTGTAGAGCAGATAAACAGTTTGCAACTACCTATATAAGTTGCACATGATTTGTTTTAATGATTCCAGCTTATATTAGATAAATGTAACATCCCGATATACTTATTTCCATCACAAGAAGCACAATGGCTCAAACATCCAACCATCTGCACTGTTCTTGTAAAACCCATTAAATTATGTTAAACTACAAATGCCTCTATAGTCAATTTGTCACACATCTTTTACTTTTTATCACCTTAATGATATTTTTTTTTCTAAAAGATTCAAGTGTTTAAGGACTGCTTGGGAATGCTATTTAAACTGCTTATTGCATTTATTTAAACACACGTAAGCAATTATAAGTGTTTGGATTGCATATGCTTCTCTACTTATTTTAGGGTACAATGGTACATACATACACAGTTTTCAACAAGTAGCTTGGTCCACACTTATTTCAAGCTGCTTATTAAGCAGATAAAAAGGTTTAAAAAATATGCAATTCCAAACACCCACAATTAAACACGATAACATATTACAGGCGAAAAATATCTCACCTGAGTATCTGAATCATTAAGCATGAGATGCTTAAGAAGAGGTGGAAAATCAGCATCCAAACAAGTAGAAGCCGATATATGATACAACTTCACTACCCCAACAGCCGCAACCATCCTCACATAACTATTCCCATCTTTCAACCCCGCACCCAATGGTCCCACCAAATACTCAACCAAATTCGGCACACGTAACGAGCACAAACTTCTCAACGCCAGCCCTCTTATCATTGGATCCTCATCCTTACAATCTCTTTGTAAAAAATTAATCGTAAGCAACGCAAGATCCGGATTATACTTTGCATAATTACCAACATACAAGTAACACATTTTCTTCAAAACTATATCCGAAGTTGCCGAACACATCACCATTTCACTAAAAACCGACGACACATCAATCCCGATTGTCATGTAGGATATCACCTTTTTGAATAAATCCCGTTTTGAGTCATCTGTCCCAGGTGCCCTACTCCCAGCCAGCTGTCTTAGCTGCATCTTTAAATCCGATACCTCCCCTTTACTGTTCAATTCACATTTCAATATCAATTACTATTATAACTAAAACTTTTTCTTAGTTTTTTTTTTTTAACGCCAAATATCCACACACAAATACGCACATATTTACAATCTGTCAACTATGCACTAAAACCCACAAACTATTAGTTGATGGGTCACCTTAAATACCTTCAGACCAAACACCCCTTTTTATGATTACAATAACTAGAACTATTTTATTTTTATTTTTTTGAAAGGCAAATATCTATCCACAATGGGACTGGAACCACGACCTATTAGTTGATGGGTCGCCTCAAATACCGTCAGGTCCGGCCAAAAGCCCCCTTTTTTATGATTTATAAGTAGAACTATCATTATGCTTATTTTAAAATCCACGCATACATAAAATTTGTCAACTATGAAGTATATAACCTATAACCTGTTAGTTGATGAGTGACCTCAGATACCGTAAGTCCGTAACTAGATTATAACTAGAACTATAACTATGCATACTATTTATGATCTACTACATTTTAAATTACAATATATATATATATAATTTAGCATCAAAATTCAAAAGGGTTTCAAGTAATTGGGATTTTAAAAACATAAACAGTGTAAGAAAAAAGTAAATGAAAATGGATCAAGAAATGGGGTTTGAAGTAACTGGGGTTTTGTGTAAATAGCTAAAGATATTATAGATATATAAATGATGTAATTAAGGGGATCAAATAAAACATGTTAGATGTAAATATAGATATAGATGGATAGATATATGAGAATTGAAATTATATATATATATATACCCGGAGGGTTGAGAAGGGGAAGCAGATCGTTGAGATGGAGCCATTTTCCTTTTCTTTGTGAGGAAGAAGTTAATTTTTGATCTGGTCTTCAGAGGAACATGTACATATGTGATTTCTTACTTTGTTTTTCGGATTATTATTTTCTTCTTCTTTTCTTTTTTCTAATAATTAATAATTAGTATATAATATTATTATTAATTGTGGTTTATTCATTTCGGATTGATATTTGGTGAGACTTAAGGTTTTTGGTTCAAATCTTGGTATGAGCTCATGTATCATAATGCTTGAGATAGAGGTTTTGTCATAATGGATTTTTTCTAAGCCCAAATTTACTGTTAAAAAAATAATAATAAATAAAAGAAAAGAAAAAAAAAAGGAAGAAAAATTTAATCATTATGGGTATCAAAATCATATTTTCAACTCTATGTCTTCAGTTAATCTATTATGATAAATCAATAATATAGTTTTTTATTATAAATACTAGCTCAAATGTAAAAATAATATACTTCCAAACTAGATTATTTCCAAACTAGATTATTTTCTCACGTAATACGCGGGATAAACATATTAACTTTTCATAATAACATAATTAATAATTATAGATAAGACATGTTAAAATATGATAATATTATTATTTAAAAAATGTTTTGTATTGAAAATGGTTAGTAGGATATGTATGTTATATTTTTATATAATGGTGGGGAAAAGATAAATATAGATATTACTTGCTGAAAAATGATGATATTATTATTTGAAAATTGTTTTTATTGAATATGGTTCGTATGATATGCTTATTATATCTTTGTATAACGATGATGCAAAATTAAATATAGATCAAACATGTTTATTTATTATAATAATAAAATGTTCAAAAAACATATTATCTCCTTATTTATACCCAAAATCAAATATAAAATTACTAACTTTAAACTACAATGTATCTATCTAATATAATAACATGACATTCACAATAAGGTTTACATTACAATGGTCAAAGTCAGTAAATACTACCCCATTTGTCTCAAAATAAGTATTTATAATAAAAATGACACACAGTTATAGAAATATATGATCATTGTATACATATTTATTCCATGATAAATTTACAATTACTTTTTGCAAATACCTTTAAATGTATTTGTGTGAAAAAGAATTATGGGTATTATAGTTAAAGAAAAATAAAATGCAATAGTATAATTAATTTAACATGTTATTCTCAAAAATGAACATTAGTTAGACAATATCTTGGGATGAATAAGGTAATGTATTTTTTTAATCCTTAAAAACAAAAATATGATTGTATTTTTGTATTACTAATGCTTAGCAGTGGAATCTGATTTATACTCATATAATTTATAAAGGCTTGAAGTTAATAAGTGTATTGTATTTTTTTTTTTTTTTAAATGTTTGTCTTTTAATCATGTACTTATATATTATTCAATTGAGTCATTATACTCTTAATTTTTTTAAATTCTCGTGAGGTGAATTTCAATACAATTCATTTACTAATTTAAAATTAATAAAAGAATATAATGATCCAAAATATGATTTTAAATAACCCAAATACTATTTTAAAAATAAAGAAAGAATAAAATAACGTAGATGAAAAAAAAGGTACATCATACAAAATAAATATGTTTGAAAAGTATGCTATATTTTGATGAATTTAACCTAATTTATAAAATAACAATATTAATCATGAAAATTTCAAAAACAATTTGTGTGTTGATACGACTGTAAATCTATTTGATATATATTATACATTTATTTAATTAAATACTTTTGTAATAGATTATACTTTTATAGTTAACTTTTTAGGATTTTTTGAGTTTTAATTTTTTTTTTTTTTGAACGGTAGAATAAATTTATTAAAAGAGATCTACTAGCAAGATGCTAGAGATCAATCAACAAGGTCATACAATACTTACAAAGAAAGCCACAAGAATAACGACAAAGACACGAAGAAGCTCAGGACTTTAACTGCGATGATTGCAAAAGGGTTTGAAATTGTGCAACATATCCTACCTAAACTTTGAACAAGTTATATTGTGCAACCTCATACATATAAAACCCATCTTTGACTTAAAAAAAAGTAAGTACAAACACAAGACATTTAAGGACTCAAATTGTTTATAAATAAAATAGCTAAGCGTAGGGGTCGTTCCTCATAAACCAACTACTTTTTGCTTCTCAATAACCAATTACTTTGAAGGTAGTAAATTGTTATGGTTAAAGGTAAGAATGAATACCCACTTCTCCTTTCAAATAAGGGTTTATGGCACCGGAATGTAACCAACTATGACCAAATGGTTATATAGTGTAGTGACCTAATCGGGTGAATATGTAGTGTACGAACCTTTGTATTTTGGGCTATGTGATGTAATGGGTGACCAGTTGAACAGGTAACCGGTTACCATTTAAATTTTATTTAAATAAAATATTATGTGGCATGTTGACTTGGCATGACATGGACTTCTTCTTCCCCAAAATAC
>JAOEHQ010000011.1:321996-342393 GCA_025447715.1 Asclepias incarnata
TTTTCCTTAATTTAATACTCGTAATTACTAACTGATATTAATGGAAAGCCAATAGCAATTGGGCTATATTGTTTGCATAATTTGAGGTGTGGCTAATGGGCTGGTTCGGCCCAGGACCAAAAAGGAATGTGCTATACTAACTGTATTACTGTAAATCTGTAATACCATATAGAATAATGGAAACAAACTTAAAATAAATAAAAAAAGTTGGTTGGTGGGGGGTTTTGAACCCACAACCTCTCTCATGAAAAACTACCATCAAACCACTCCACCATTACATAATTTGTTTCAAAATTGGTAGATATTCTATTTATATTAAAAATGCAGAAAAAGACAAAAAATCACTATTCACTTCAATGGAAATTAATATATATATATATAATTATTATTTAATAATATATCTACTAACCTAACTAAACATGACTGAAAATTTTAAAACGACACAAACTATGTCTTATCATCATGACTTTATATTAAGGTGATATCATTCCCCGTATCAAAAGTAATATTAGATATTGATTAATACTCTTATAATACATGTCGTTCACTATTAGACTACCGTTAAAGAGATCAAATGCATGTGTGAAACATGTTCAAATTTTATTTTCTTTACACAAAAAATCAATCGTACGATATAGTCAATTCAAACATCATACGGGTATATTAAGACTAGTGTGTATGTGTATAATTGTGTGTATATATATATATATATCTATTTATGTTGGGGAAAGTAAAAACAAAAACCATTTATTTATTTTATAAAGGATTTTTCTAATATGTGTCCTAAGGGTACACATACACATAAGGGTGCATTTAATACGCCTTGGAAATTGAAAAAAGTAATAAGATTTTTATCGGGAATTGAAAAAGGTAACAAGATTCTTCTTGGGATTTGAGAAATGCATTTTTTTTAAAGAATCTTATTACATTTTTCAATTTTCGGAGCGTACTAAATGCACTCTTATGTGTGCCTTTAGGGCACATATTAAAACCCTTTTATAAAATATATTAAAAAATTAAATGTGAAGGTTTTCATTCAAGTTGAATATAAAACAACACCATATTCACTTTCCAGAGTACATGACATACATTAACATGAACTTATTTGTCACGGTCAAATAATTAATATCAGAGTAATTCAACATGATTGAAACCGTGCATCATGTACAAGTATTTTTTTTTTTTAACAGATCGGGCATAGGTATTAAGACTAATATTTATCTATAATCTATAACTACTTATAAAGCATTTTGGGGTTTTATTTTTAGAATGTCTTAAAATTCAGATTTTGAAATGTTCATATTACCCGTCTTACATATTTACACTATATATTTTTATCTCCTAAAATACCTACATTCCTTTAAATCAATTATCTAGCACCGCCACCACCACCACCAGTCATCACCACCGCCGCCTCCGCTGCCACATTGCGCGGGACGCGGGTAACCCTCTAGTATATACACATAAGTTTTAAGACAAACTCCAAATGCTTAACAAAAGCCCGACTTGAATGGCCTCATCAAATAGATGCTTATGGAAACACATTATATTCGTGGACATTTTGACATAGGTTGATACAATTTATGGTTTTTGGATAACTTTGTGTGCAGGATTAGTGAAACATAGTGATTTGCCACTTGTAGACGAGAAACATGCATTAAAGAGGAGTGTTGAATCCATTAAGTCAGCTTTGTGCTTGATTGATGATGGAGCCGTTACCTCGTCAGCTTACGACACAGCTTGGGTTGCGCTTATAGAAGATGTCAATGGACCAAGTGGTTTTCCTCAGTTCCCATCATGTCTACAATGGATTGTGAGCCATCAGCACCAAGATGGCTCATGGGGTGAGCCCTTGATGTTTTCGGCTTTTGATAGGCTCCTCAACACATTGGCTTCTGTGGTTGCACTAACTAAATGGAACATTCGTCCTGATATGTGCGAAAAAGGTAATAGTTAGGAGTGGACAGCACCTGCAAGCTCCTCCCGTATATGTTAATTATAGACATACAATTTTCATCGTCTAATTCGTTTAAAGGTGTACAGGAATGAAATATGTGCACAAAAACTTGAACAAGCTTGGCGATGAGAAGGAAGAACACATGACACCTGGTTTCGAACTATTGTTCCCTAAGCTTATTGAACTCGCACAAAAACTTGAAATTAAAATGCCGAAGGATTCTCCTGTATTGAAGAAGATATACGCAGAAAGAGACATGAAGCTTGCAAAGTCGGTACCCTTCAATATCATTCTCTTATAAACCTGAAATCAAAGTATGCTAGAAAATCGAATTAAAAATGCTATCTTTCTTTTGTTTATTTTTTTCCTGACACTGAAAGGATACCCAAGAAAATGTTCTGCAAGATCCCAACAATCCTGCTCTATAGCTTAGAAGGGATGAATGATTTGGAATGGGATAAGCTTCTAATGCTTAAATCGGAAAATGGATCATTCCTTTGCTCTCCTGCAGCTACTGCTTTTGCGTTTATGCAAACGAAAGATCAAGATTGTCTAGCATATTTAACCAATCTTGTTGCCAAATTTAATGGAGGAGGTAATGACATGAATTTTGGCTGTAATGGCAAAAAAGGGACAAGTCAAACGAGTTGGGTCACTAGTCAAATAGGCTTTCGTTAAATGAGTCAGTTATCGTCTCTCAACTCCTTTTCAAGTATATACTGATTATTATCAGTTTTACTCATTTGACCCGTTCACGGTGATCTAAAATCACAGTTGTTCAAATTCATATTCCCTCTGAAATGGTTAAAGTTGCTCCTCATTTTAGTGTATTTGTACAGCAACTTATTATAAAAACTTGCTTTGATGCAGTTCCAACTTTTTACCCAACTGACATGTATGAACGAATCTGGATCATTGATCGACTACAACGCTTGGGAATCTCACACTATTTCAGCTCTGAGATCAACAACTTTGTTGATTATATCTACAGGTATATGAAAAGTTATTTAAACTTGGGCAAAGTCATCTACAAATGATGAAATGAATGACTTAAGAGTGTCATTAGAAAACGGATGACTCAAATACGTCATCTAAAGCTGGATGACTACTTATTCGTTCTTTTGAAAACTAAAATATTCATATCTTTTCCTAAGACCCATTACATACGAGGACAGAAACAACATTTCTCTATCAACCCATTAAGCTAGTATTTAAGATACTAAAATTGGAGATATAACTTGCTAACTCGTTATGATGAATGTTTGCAGGTATTGGGATCAACAGGGGATCGGGTTTGCTAGAACTTGCAATTTACCAGATATTGATGACACTGCAATGGCTTTTCGGGTTTTAAGAACTAATGGTTATCAAGTTTCTTCCGGTTAGTTTCATTACAGTCAAAACTTGAATACATATATGTTGGTATTGATTTATAACTTAGTACAGTTAAATATTTCTGCTGGAATAGATGTATTTCGACACTTTGAAAAAGAGGGACAGTTTTATTGTTATTCGGGGCAATCAGCAGAAGCCGTGACAGTAATGTTCAATCTATACCGAGCTTCTCAAGTGCTTTTTCCAGGAGAAAAGATCCTTGACAATGCCAAGAAATTTGCCCACAACTTCTTGACTGAAAGACTATCAACCAACAAGCTTTTCGATAAATGGATTATCGCCAAAGACTTACTTGGTGAGGTAGGTAACAATCACTAATCAAACATTGGATATGTTTATTACCAACGTTCCTATAATTTCAACGGGCTAATGGTTGGGTCCACCAAATGACTTTTAAACATGCTGAACAGGTTCAGTATGCGCTTGATGTGCCATGGTATGCTAGCCTGCCTCGACTTGAGGCAAGATGTTACTTGGATCAATATGGAGGGGAAGACGACGTTTGGATTGCAAAAACTCTGTATCGGTAATAGTTTGTACACATGCCGGTGAATATAACTATTTTTATAGAATTCCAGGTTGAAAATTGTTAGCAGAAACAAGTACTAATAATTTAGTGAAAATGCAGACTGAAAAATGTTAGCAATAATGAATACCTAGAGACAGCCAAATTAGACTACAATCACTGTCAAGCAATTCATAGATTGGAATGGAGCTATATACAGAAGTATGTTATTTATAATTTAAGTTAATATTTCTTTTTTCTTATGTAGCGCGCTAACCATCGGATTAAATTTTTATAATCTATCAAAATTCTAAACAGATGGTTTCTAGATCTTAAAATTGAAGAGAGCTTAAACACAAGAACTTTATGGTCATATTACCTGGCAGCAGCAAGCATATTTCAGCCAGAAAGATACAACGAGCGACTTGCTTGGGCCAAAACCAATGTGCTAGTTGATACCATCACCTCGTTTTTTAGCAGACCCCAATTGTCAAATGAAGACATACGAGGTTTCGTAACTGAACTCACAAACACACAAAACCAACAAACATATGGAAGAAAACGTCACGTTCTGATGGATGCATTACATGAAACTCTCAACCAGATCTCAACGGAAGCACTTGAAACTCATGGCATAGACATCCACCCACACCTCCAGAGTTCCGTAAGTTTTTCACCATCCTTTTCTCGGCAACAGCCAACACTGGACATAAATTGCAAGTGTTACATTCATTGTTTTTTTTCTTCTTATTAAACATAAGTGGAGGAAGTGGTTGTTGAGCTTCATAAATGGACCGGACGTAGCAGGAGTTGCAGAACTCATAGTTCAAACCATAAATCTGAGCGGTGGTCGTTGGTTTCCCAATGACTCGTTATCTCATCCTCGATACAAACAAATCTCTTCCATCACAAATGACCTATGTCACCAACTACGTTATAAGGTACGTACAAAAACGTTGTGTTCCTGATTATAAGTTCTTAACTGAGAAAACTTTTTATTAACGGGAGTATTATACACATTCAGGGAATTCGTACAATAGGCTTCAACGTCGAGTCCAAAATGCAAGAACTAGTCCAACTCGTTTTCCATGACTCATCTGATGATCTTGATCCTGACGTGAAACAGACATATCTAGCTGTTGCGAAAACATTCTACTATATGGCATACTTTGATGCTGAGACTATAAACTGCCACATTAACAAAGTATTATTTGAGATTGTGGTTTAATAGTATGAAACATTTGTATCTGTAAAATGGTGTTGGTATTAGTTATCATATTTATATATTAGGCGAAGGTCTCAAACTGGGGACGATGTTAACCGGTGTCATTAACCGATGTCGTTAACAAGGTCTTTTCTATTATTACTTGATACAAATTTCATTAATGATTCAATAAGAACGATTAATTAAAACATAATTCATGTATCTTAAAATTACATAAAATTATATCTGTAAATGTACTACAAACTGTAAAAAACAAAACTTTCATTGAGAAGAACCACACATCTCATCTCATAACCAATAAACAAATAGATGTAGCGAAACTAAGTTAAAACACAATTATAACAAATGGTTGTTCTCAAATACTATACTTTGAAATCTACAGCAGAACAAGCACAAATCTTTCAAAAATTTATATACAAATTGGCTCAACGAAATGTCACTTGTTTGACCACTGGAATTCTATTTCGAGATTCCTTGAGGCACCAGTTTTGCTTTCCGGCAATAAAGTGTATTCACCGGCCACTGCCCCAAGCATCACGACTCGGTCAATCTGTATCGTTACTTTACCAAAAGAACTCTGCAGAAAGAAAAGGAAAAAAAGAACCATAAGTGGCTGTGTATGAAAACATTTCCCACAATTTTGAGCTTTAAAAATTGAAATTCAACCAGACATAGTTTTGTGATCTTGTTGGACTCCTAGGAAACGACTAGACGAATAATAAGAGTTACCAATTTAACTCATTTATAGATAAAAAGGATCGATTTCTTAAATTAAAGTATGGAACCCACTCCACGATTGCTGAATATCAAGGTTTATATTTTTTCTTAAGATTATTCAAATGGGTAAACTTTGGGTCAAACGGGTGGATAAGCACCCAAAGTGTATCTACTGGAAGAAAAAAAGACCCCTCTAAATTGCTATAGTAAAAAAAGAAAACGAATACTGTAACAAATATAGCTTTCGTAAACAAAGTTAAACACATTACACATTCATTATATTTTGAAAGTAGAAGGCAAGTGTTTTGAGCAAACACAGACTAATTTTGGTCCATACTACAAATTTACCAATTTTTACTTGTTATCCAACCAGCGACCCACCCATTTTAACCACTTATACACATTATAAAAATACAAAAGAACCTTGTGGACAGAAGCACTAAAATAATGAAGAAGTTGACTTTGACTTCTTTTTTTAATAAAGTCAATGGAAGTATAAATTTTGCAATTTAAATAGGACAGAGAAGGTATTATAAATAGAGTTGTTGAGACCACTGGACTGGCTGACATTTTGACTACATAAAGGAGGCAATTTTTAAGCCCTTACAAAGTGTAATTTTTTTAGTGCATGCACAATCCAAAACATTTCATCAAAAAAAAAAAAAAAAAGTTATTATTACTGAAACAGTGAAAAAAATAATAATTTCTGGCCTATTATATTAAACACGGCCACTATTTATGAATTTATAAATGAAAGTGCTTGGGTTATCGCGTCCTAACTTGTACCAAAAAATTACTCATATTGACCCTTAACCCGTCCTGCTTAACACACCCATTTTCCACCTCTACACGAAACCATATCTGACGGTGAACTTTTTGCAAGCTATTCATTGCAGCACCAATGGTGCTTAACTAGGCAAATATGTAGTACTGGTATTTGTTTCTAGACCTATAGGTTACCCTTGGCAAGCCCACCTTTGCCTCTTTATATGCACCTAAAAGAACATTAGATCCCCAGACCTCTTGTGATATGGTGTACGTATTTAATTACCAAATTGTTTCCAACTTTGAATTTTGAAAGTAACTAATGTTAAAAGACTTGCCTTCCCCATCTTGCTTTTATTTTTGCAAGAGATATGTAGCTTCTGTCCTTTTGGGGGACTTTCAAAGGACCAAAAAAAGCTTTCATCCCATTCAGGATTGGGCCCAGTAGCAACAACCTGTGAAACAAATTGAAGAAAATAAAGCTTGTTAAGACTAAATTATATGTCGGTTGCATAATGTATCATAAATGAATATAAATATATAGACTCTAAATTTAAAATACAACAAAAGGATAAGTCATGAACAAACTCATCATAGAGCTTAACACTGTCACTTAACATAAGCTTCTCTTTGCCTTGTTTACTTTCTCCCTTTTGACGAACAAAATATGTCTTAGTTTTAATCTTAGCTTTAGCCCTACATTCTAAACAAGTACTGCAGTTAAAAACTCCCCCATCTGAAAATTTATAGGAGCTTTTGTCTCACTTTTGTGAAAAGAAGCCTAATTGTGCCTTTTGTATCTCATCATATTAGTGATCAAGGATTCATGGATAAAGTCAAAGGCATACCAAAGTCGAACCATCTTTTATAGCAATTTATTAGTACCAAGGAAAGAAGACAAACCTATGCTTCAACTAACACCTAAAGTATGGAGTTTTGACTGGGCAAAGGAGATCTAAACGATTTAGGATGAGAATATAAAGGCATTAGCAAAATAGAGAGGTTGGGTGATGGTTCAAAATGGTTAAATTTTGTGTAATGCTTCAAACAGGTTGGATTGGGCTGACTCAAAGCACTTTTAGTGTGTCAAATATGAAAACAGATAATATTATTTCAACAATAATCTGAATTTTTAATATAAGGAGGTTTTATGCATCAAAAAGACACTTTGGAGTTTGGAAATCTTTCAATCTCCTCCACTCATTTGACAAGTTTCTTTTTTAGCTTATTTATTTTTAATTTATCCATTTTGACTCTTCACAGATAAACATAACCATATACAACCTATTGTCAATTTTCCATCTTCAATATGAAATCAGGCTTAGTATCTTCGCTTTCATCTTTATAGGCTGACTTGCATCACTCAGCTGACCTTTCCAATTAATCACTGACAAAACCATTCACAAGTAAATGGGTCCAAACTGCCGCCTCTATGCATGAACAAAATTTCAAAAGCGAAGGGGCCGGGTTAACTATCAGTGTAGTACCTTGGTTTGCCTCGAAGGTGTGTTGCCGAGTGTAAGCTTGCAATAGGCACTTGGATTTCCCACGGATTGTTTCATATTGTTTCCACGTTTGATAATTACTGTTAACGTCCCAGGTAAACACTGCAACAAAAATTCAGCCTTCTCTTGAAATCGAGGTGGACCTGATTGGATCAAGTACTGTAACAGGGGTATTGCATCTGCAGCAGCATTTGATTGTGCTCTAGAGACGTCAGCAGGGCAAGCAGACCAAGCTTGCCTAAGAAAAAATAGTGCATCCAATGCAGCTTCTTGAGTTGCTTCTGAGCCAGTCTTGAGGGATGTCACCAAGTGTGGAATGCTCAAGGTTGCAGGTTCAGCAGCTCTCAACCGTGGGAAGTTTCCAAAAAGTGCATTTAGAGCTTTCAAATATTCTTCATTCACTGTTCCAGTGGCCCACAAATCCTTTTCGATGGCAGCTGCATGACCATTCGAAGTAAGAGAAAAGATTAGCATACGGGGTTAAATTAATAGCAAATTGTTACGAAATCAAAACTTAGCAATTTCTTCATCTTTTTCCAAGATGACTTCATGTACTTTGAGGTTTCCAACTAACTCATCCAAAGTTAATTTGTCTATTTCAACCATACATGAACGAATTTTACTTCATGACCTTTTCAATCATTTAAATTCACTCGACTCTTTTCAACAATTAAACACATAGTCAATAAAGTTTATTTCTTGGACGAGTTTCATGCAATAGTCAAGATTGATATAACTCAAGTATAGCATTCAACTTAGATTTGTTCACGTACTATGAAATTCACATAAGTATAACACATATAGGTTTAATCACGGGTTGATTCTTGAAGTGACCCGATAGTATTATCCATTCATGACATATGTCTTTTAAAGATCTTTGTTGTCTAGTTAGTCATGATTAGCTATGAGAATTTTAACATGCCACACATTCAAGATTTTGGTGAAGCAAATGTACATTTCTTAGTATGGTCACCAATTTGTGATTTTGAGATCAATGTGTGATTTATGACATTTTAGCACTTTAGCAATTCTCAAGACATGTCGGTCTATCACGGATGTAATGGAAGACTTTTTACGCTAATCACTCCTAATCATTTAGGCATGCCATCAATGGTATTAATCTTTGATTAATTCACACGTTAGCTTATAACAAGTATGCATATGGTAGATGATTTTTGTAACGATTTAAGCTTTCTTAGAATCATTTTTGAAGAACATATTCAAGCTTAGAATTTGCTAGAACTTCACAATCTCGACATATGCAAACATTTAGAGAATTTAAAGCAATTTTTCACTTGTTTGAAGATTCGTCGTCAAAAACAGGGACGGAGGCACGGACAGAGGCAGCCTGCGTCTGTGCGTGCGTCCGTTGGGTCACTGTTAGGATAGCAGACCAAAGTCTAATCATTGTATATCATCATTTTCAACAAGCTTTGTAGTTTTTTAAGGTTTCTTTTATATTTTCCGATATTCTGATTTCCATGCTTATATCTTAATGTTTGTTCACTTTCTTCAGATTTTTGAAATATTTTCTCCCGCTTTTCTTGAAAACCATGTAAGCCGTTACGAAATGATTCGGTCGTCAACTTTTCGTAGATTTTTGAAATATATTCATATCCATAACTACCCAAGCCCCAAGGATGGCCAAAGGGTTGATCTTAAATTAATTAAAAAGGAAATGGATGAACATTTAGAAAGATAAAGCCAGTGTGCAATCTAAATGTTCATCTTAATTTATTTGAATAGACTGAAACTAGTTAATATGAAATTAAAATGATAATGCAGCGTAAATATGGGGTAAAAAACAAATAACCAAATACAAGTAAGAATGTACCGGTTATAGCTCTGACTGTCTCACTGGAGGCATACTCTTGAATGGTATTATTAGAAAAAAGAAGCTTGATAAACATTGCAGCCTGGACTGATGTATCAGTATCACTTGAACCAATTAGATCAAGTACAATTTGGACGCCACCAGCTTCTGCAACTGCTCTTTTATTTGATCGACTATACATCACAAGATTTTGCAAAGCACATATAGCTACAACTTTCATTTCTTCTGAAGGCTGGTCCTCAAGCAGATTCACCAAAGCACGACAGGCTGCAGCAGCATCAGCAGATCGTGCAAGAGTCTCATTCTGGAATAAATCCCCAAGAGCAAGAGTTGCCAACAATCTAGCCTGTTGAGCTTGAGTTTGTGGGTCCAAGAGGTATTGAGACAGTGGTAAGATAGCTGATTTGGTTACTTTTGTTTCTCTGATTTTGACATTGTTTAATAGTACTTCCAACAGCCTTGCAGCGGTTTCCTCACATTGATGGCATCTGAGGAGTTCCAAAAGAGCCTCTATTGCACCACTTTCAGCCATTGCTACTGCGCTGCTGGAATCATCACTTTCCAAAACAAGAAGAGCATTTAACGCACCAACAACAGTACCTTCAGAGCCTGAACGTAGCAGCCGTACCAGGACAGCAATAGGTACTTCCAAATAAAACTCAGAACTGAACTGCAGAATACCAGATAAAACAGCAGCAGAAGATTCCCACAATGTGTGGGGAAGAGTGGGATCAGATAGTAGTATGACTTTAGACAGTTCAGCTACACCACCCTCTTTTGCAATTTCATTAGGCCAGGACACTGCAATGCTAACAAGAGCCTTTACAGCTCGTTGCTGCAAAATGGGAACTCCGGAACCAAGAACACGCATCAAAGGGCCAATTACTTGCTGTGAAATGGGATCCTTTTGGTAATGCTCTTCTAGAAGCAGATGAGATAAAAGCTCAGCTGATAACTGCTGCACTGCTGGAGCAGGAGAATCTAGTAAAGGAATAAGTGGTTCAATGGCTTGGTGAGAAGTTAAAGTATAGTCAGCACGACACTGTGGATGCTCCAAGATATTTACTAGAACTTGCAAAGCACTATGCTGCCCATCAGCTCCAAACTCTGGTTTAGTTAGTAATGAGAAGAGGGGCTCGACAACCTTTGCTGCAGATGGACCTTTGGCTATAGTTGCATTGTTTGTTAATATTCGAAGCAATTCTGCAAAAGCAGCACATAGAAAATCAGGTGCTTCATGGAGGATATCAAGTATACTCTCAATCACACCAGCTTTCACCATTTCCATCTTACATGAAGGCCTATCTTTCCCCAACTTAACAAGAGCTCTGGAACTTGCTTCATGAAGCATGTAATTCCTGCCATAGAGAAGGCCTACAAGAGGGATTATTGCACCATGTGCAGCGACCAACTCAGCCAAATTTTCATCATCTACAAGTCTATCCAATGCACGAACAACCGAATGCTGAGCTGGACTTACCTCAGATACAAGCAGGGAGATCAAAGGCTCGACACAGCGAGCAGCAGCAATTGTCGATCGGATTCTTGTATTTCCAAATAGTACACAACACAACTCGGCAGCATCCCCTTTCAAGTCCATTGAGCAATGTGACGAAAGAATCCTACAGAGAACATCCACTGCATTCATTTCAACATCTGCAACAGCAAGTGCTCCTGACGGGTTATCACTCAATAATCTAACTAATGCAGCAATAGCAGCATGCTGCTCTTTTTCCAACCCAGTGTTTAAAACTTCCACCAATGGCTGAACAGCTTGCCTTGCAGAATCTGCATTTCTAATGTGATCAGAACAAAATAGATTCTCAAGTGCTTTAGCAGCACTATACCTTGCACCCCTTCCACCCATTCGTAAGACAGCTATAAGCTGACTCACAGCACCAAATGCTGACTCATGTCTACGTATTTCAGCTGTGCTAAATAGGATTGCGAGTAAATCAGTAGCAGCTTCCTCGGTGGCTTCTTGTGGGCCAAGAGAAAGATACTTTGTTAACGCTTCTAAAGCACCAGACTCAACCATCACAATCTTATTTGAAAGGCAGTCATTTCCAAGCTGAATTAGAAGCCCAAGTGCCAGAAAAGGTGCCCCTGGACGATCAGGCATTGGTTTGAGTAGATCAACAAGAGCTGGTATCGCCTTTCTAGAAGTTGCACCAACCCTAATATCATCAACTCTGAACAACCTCTCGAGTGCAACCTGCTCTGGATAAGGAACCAATGAAAATTCTTCTGATAATTCTAAAAGATCATGTATATCAGCATCAGCACATCCAAGCAATGAAATGAGACCGACTGCGGCCCCTGAGTTTGCAACAGATAAAAGAGTTCCCCTGCTTCCGTTGCAGACTAGGCTTGCTGTAGCTTGTGCAGCAAAATATCTATTGGCCGACTCTTCTGACCTTAATAGACTAGCAAGGGTCGGTATTGCTTTTATTGTTGAGTTTGCACGTATGATATCCCTGTCTTGAAACAAAATTGCAAGTAGTAGTGCACATATCCAGATGCTACTATCTTCATTAACATCAAACTGCATGATGTGCAAGTATTAAGCATTAGAAATGCAAGTAAAAATCTGTAGTGTGCAAAACCAAGCTACAATTCCTGGATGTGATTATTTTCAAGGTTAGCGAAGAGAACTTGAAATAAAGGAGTTTATTAACCTTTGAGGCGTACCTGACCATACTGTGATAAAACTTGAGAGATCCTCTCAGTGACAACTTCTACTGCTCCAGCATCCACAATTTCAGCTTTACTTTTGTCATCATAACTAGCAATAGCAGATAGTAGCCATATAGAGAGATTCAAACCATATATAACTGATGTACTGGTTTCTTTTTCACTTTCTGTTGCTTCTTGAGAACCTCTGTAGATACTAATAAAATTTTTATCCTCCATGTCTCCCAAATGAGAACCTTTTGGCAAACTTAGCATTAAGACAAGGGATTGAATTAGACGGGTATGCAATTGTAGTCCATGGAGATCCTCCACCACTCTTTGAATATTTACTTTTGTGGCACAAACAAGGAGCGCAGTTCCACCAATTTTTAAACTTGCATTCGAGGAATGGATCACCCTACTTGCAATAGATGAAATACAACCAGAAATACTGGTGATTGCATTTCCTAGAACAACAGATTGTTCGTGGCAAAGCCGTGACAATATTTCAATTGCCTTATCCTGTAAGAGAGGAGTCGCACCAGGAAGGCATGAAACTATTGGGCTTATGCTATCGGGATATTCAGTTAACACTGCCCATGCAGGTTTGATGTGCCCTGATGATCCTTTCAATCTTGACAAAATAGCAAGTGCGTTTAGTGCCTCTGACATGGCAACAGATCCACAATCAGTGGATCTGATGAAGGATACCAGTGCAAGGACTGTTCCAGTGCGATTTACATAGTCCGTTAAAGTAGAATCTGTATGAAGTGAGTCAAGAAGACGAGCAATTGCAGCTGCTGCATGGGTCCTTCCCGTGATGTTACCTTCTTGTAGAACTCTAGTTGCAGGCAAAATAAACTCCTCCAAAACAACCTTCTCTGAAACTTCAGAGTCCAACAAAAGGTTTGCTAATGCACATAGAGCATTTTCTGCAACTTGCAAAACAGGAGAGCTTGCCAGTGTGAGCAATGGAGTCAGTGCATCTCTAGCAACCGCAGACACCTCACGATTTTCTCGTATAGATAAAAATATTGCAGCAAGGCATCCAGAAGACTCTGCCAATATGCACTCAGACTCGGAATTTAAAAGCTTCATCACAGACCAAAGAGTCTTAACAGCAATGTTGCTTTCACGCAAGTCCTTCCGTGCATTAAAGATGCCAGCAAGAGCCGATGCTGACTTGGCACGTGTCTCTTCTTTTGTAGAGCTTAGAATCTTGATTATTGTTTCAATTGCATCATTTGAAGCACTTCCTTCACGCATTAAATCAGTAAGCGGAACTGCGGAAAGCAGACTTTTTAAAGCATCTAAAACATAAACCTTTGATTCAGGAAGTTCACTGGTTAGCAATGCAGTAAGTTGACTTATAGTTGCTGTGTCTGATTTGTGAATCAAGTGGTTTAAAGTCTTTGCTGCAATCTCTTTCCCGTTAGAGCTTCCGTTCTTCAGTAGCCACAACAAAGCAGGAACAGCATCAGCACTCTCAACACATTCACGTATATCTTCACTATGATTACAAAGGTTACCAAGAATGGTTGCGGAATCTTCTTTTGCTTTTGGAGATCCGGTTTCAAGAATTTGAACAAGTGGAGGTATGCCACCAGCAGCGGTGATGGCCCATTTGCTGTCATCGTTCTCATTGGACAAAAGGCAAAGCAATGCAACAGCACACTCCTGTTGCTGCTCTGATGAAAGTCCAAGAAGAGAAATCAACATCTGAATACCCTCTCGACCCTGAAGAGCATACCACAAACTGCCTTCATTTTTGCAGAGTATTAGTAGCGATCTTATCAACTCATCTTGAACTTCATTGGTTGCCATTGTGATCAAACCAACCAACAAACGTTTTGAATCAGAATTAGCAAGTTTGCTTGAGAGTGTAGCATTTCCATACAAACTTGCAAGAGCTTCTATGGTGCGCTCCTGAACCAAAAATGGCAACTTAGGCTTAAACTGCTTAACTAAAGTCAACTCAACATCCGTAGGATCCGATGCTTTACTAGATTCTGCTTTGCTATCATATATCATCAGAGCAGAGGCTAAAGCTCCTAATGTATCAGCTATCTGTGCAGGTGAATTGCATGATTCAAGGCTTTGACCTAGGCTTGAAATGACACATGACAAACCGCCAGAGATGTTTGCAAGAGCACACATTGCATTTTCTTGTAGAGCTTGTGCATGCTCACCTTGCATAAACTCCTTGGAAGGAGCTATTGTAGCATTGATGAGAGAAGGAATACCGTTAGAACTGGCAATCTCCTTCCTTGCTTCTTTGCATTGAGCTGAAAGGGATTTCAGAGCAGCTGCTGCTTGTGCTCTTACAGGAGCATCGTTACCAGGCCCCAATAGCTTAAGAAGTAGTTTCGTAGCATCAGCATCAACTATCCTAGAGCAAACAGATGCATCCTCCATCATCATGCATGCCAGCAAGAAGCAAACATTTGCTTGAGTATTAGATTGCTCAGCTGTAAGCAGCTTTACAAGTATATCTTCTCCTCCAGTTTGGATTGTTGCTGACCAAAACCCCTCAGTGCTGCTGCAAAGGTTTCTTAATGCGCCGGTCAACAAATCATCAACTAAATGTTCACCCTTGAGCCCCTTTTCTAGCTGCTTCCACAGAACTGGCACAACCCCTTCAGTTGAAAAGATTTTGGAGCCGACATGATCTTTGGCTCCACCTTGAGAAACAGCATAAATGGTCTTTGCAGCTGCAATTCTTCCTTCTACTGAACTTGACTTGAGAAGACCGAGAAGCGGAGGAATGCAACCCCCAAGCAATACTTTGACCCGTAGTTCATTCTCCTTGCACAATGAACCTAAAACAGTAGCTGCTTGCATCTTTACTCCAAGTGACCCTGATCTTAAGAGAGATACCAATACAGGAACTGCCTGAGAATGAGAACCGACAGCACTAAAAGCATTTCCACGTGTATCTATCAGATCTAGTAGCTGTCTCAAGTTAAATTCTTTGTCTTGTGCAGATAATGAACTTTGCCTCAACTGCTCAATGCATTGGGCAACACTTGCTAATGTCCCGTCAGGATCCTCCATGTTACTGCCCCCTCTGCAAGCAGAAAATGAACACTCAACATATATATATATAGGTGGAACGTCATGCCTATGACTTTATAAAATGAGTATGCCCGTCTACAGAAGATGCATATGGTAATTAGCCTGACCTGGAGCCCATCTTTATAAGGGAATGAGGACTTGCAGGTTCGGTGTCATGAGGTCTAATATCTCCATTTCTGTCCTGCATTTAGTGAAGCAATAATAAAACTATCAATGGTTGTAAGATGTCATAAATTACATAGAATTTGTTACATGGATTCCCATCACTGGAAGATGAAGCAAAATCTAACTATCACAATACGTTTTCTAGTGTCACATAACCCAGCAATTTGCCTTCCCTTTAAAATACACAAACCTTAGAGATTTCATTTTGTTAGGTATCAACCCATCTTCCAAGCATTTATAACTTGTACAATTGTTAAATAACAAAACCCTTATGGTAGTACTTTATTACTCCCTTTTTTTTCATTATTCTAATAAACGACAAGTATTTTCCTATTTAAAGCAACACATTACTTAATCTCCTCCGGCTAGGAAGGCACAACATATGGCTTCCCATGTCAGCCTAGTGCACCAACTTCGTATGCAGCTTTGCGCTTTCCTTAATCAAAAAGGTATTTCCATTGCCAAAGCCTCCAACCTTGTTGTGATAAAAATAAAAAAGGCTACTAAAAGGGTCACGATATCCCGAACTAGAGAACAGCAGTAGTATGCATCACAAAATTTAAAACTCAAGGCCATAACAAGGTAAAACTGTAAATCATGTAGAGAAGCCTGAAGCAGTAACTAATTAGTCTCGGAAGTGACAGTCAATTGATAATCAATCGATACTCTGTGAGTTAATTCTAACCAAGAGCCGAAAGGAATGACAATAGTAGTGCGGTATACTCTTTAGTTTTCTTATAATCTGCCCCTTGGTTAATCCAAAAATGCAGAAGCTAGACTATAAACAATAATAATACGAAGTTCACGAGGCGTTTACATACGTTTAAACTATACTTGATAATGAGCAATCATCTGATATGACATGAGATATAAAAGCATCAAAATCCAAGTCAAAATTACAAAAAATCCAACCCGAAAATCGAACATTGCAAGCATAGATTCCCAAAATGTATCTAGTTACATTGATAGCATATATAACATAAAGGAAAACAGAATGATACCAGATCATTAGTAGCATTGGTGGTAGAAGAATAAGCCCAACCAACAGTCGCAGCCATGAATTAATAAAGCAGATCTATCCTCCAACTGATAATAATCCCAATCAAGTAATCTGCTTTGTGAAACAATAATAATAATAAGACATTATAAACTTACCCATTAAGCAGTAGCATCTGAATCAGCTATTGGGTCGTTGTTAAATCATATATATATATATATAGCTAAAATTAACAACATTTTTCCTAAGAAAGTTCAGTCAATAAAGAAATGGAAAGTTTATAGTGGTGAGTGAGTGAGTGTACCAGTGTGAGATCCAGGAATGGGATGTAATAGAATAGATCTGCTTTTTCTGATTTTTTTTTTTTTTTTTTTTAGCTCAATGCGATTTCATGGATTCATTTCGTAGGAGACAAGGGAAGACGACGATCGAGATATGTGATGAGAGAGAGTAATATGGATATATATTTATTATTATATATAGAGAGAGAGAGAGAAAGAGTAGATTATTTTATGTGTGTATGGGGTATGAATGCATGATTAGTACTGCTCACCGACAATTCACATCACTTGTTGTTCAACCTAACCTCAAAAACCAGAACAACAACGGTACTCAATCTCGACTTAAACGGGTATAAGAAAGATAAGATATAGACAGTCTTATTTCTGCTTAAAAATATAAAAAGATAAAGAGACTACTTTCGGAACGAAAAATATGAGAGTGTAATGTGGATGTGTGATTGTGTGTGGTGTATACATACAAATCAAAAATAAATGTTACGAGAATAAAAAAGAAATAAATATATAACCACAAAAACTAAAAACACAAATGTCCATGAAAGTAACAAGTAACGCATACATGCATAACTATCCATAAAAGGAAAAACCTAACCAAAGTGCGTCTCACTAGCAAAACTTACCCAAAATGCCTTAAAGGAAACATACATATCATATTCCTCTATTCTAATCTTACTTCTTTAAATATTACTATCATATGTCATGTTCTCCGACAGACAAAGCTCCTTAAGGTCATTCACTAGTCTATCTTTCCACCTTAGTTTAGGTCTACTCATTTTCTTCACACCGTCTACCTAGATCGATTCCGCAATATATATATACTTGTGTTCGTGTAATTGTTAGATCATTTTATAATTTTTCAGTCAAAATAGTTGGTTATTATAATCCGGTGACTGGCTTCTGGACCACTGTTAATATTATTATTAATATTAATATTAATTAATAATTAACTATAACTATTATAATTAAGGTGTAAGGTGTCTTTACTTAAAAAGAATTAAAAAATTCTTGAGTCCAGCTTCGAATCGGAGACCGACGGTTTCACGAACCCTATGTTCTCCCGGTGAACTGCCGCTTCATTTGTGCTTTACATCCAAAACCAAATATTGATATATCATACCAACTTCACTTCAATATTACAAAATAATGAAATAATAGATAATAATACATATAATAATAATAATAACTATGAGGTTCACCCATTTTCATTTTTAATGAAATATCACAGCCACAACAACATGTTCATGATTACTTCCAAAAATCACAAAGGGGAAAAAATGTTTTAAGAAAACCAACAAAAAAAAAAACAAGAGAAAGTGTAAAAAAAATTTCGAAAAGACATATGCAAACCAAAAATATTAAAAAACAAAAATGTTACAAATGTTATAAAAAAAACAAAAGGTTACAAAATATATGTTAACAAAAACTATTAAAAAAACCAAATATAAAAGTTATAAAAAAAAAACCAAGAAACTACAAAATAATTGTTACAAAAAAAAGTTTGTACAAAGTAAAAAAAAAAAAAAGTAGAATACAAAAAAAAAAAAAAAAGTTATAAAAAATGGTTTAGAAACGAAAAAAACAAAAACACAAAAGGGTCAAAAACGGGGGGAAAAAATTAATGGTGGGCTACGCGGTTACTATTTACTCCGTTCACAATCAAAAAATGTTTAAAAAAAACCCAAGAAAACCAACAAAAAAAAACAAGAGAAAGTGTAAAAAACAAATTCAAAAAGACATATGCAAATCAAAAATATTAAAAAACAAAAATGTTACAAACGTTATAAAAAAAACAAAAGGTTACAAAATATATGTTAACAAAAACTATTAAAAAAAAACCAAACACAAAAGTTATAAAAAAAAAACCAAGAAACTACAAAATAAATGTTACCAAAAAAAAGTTGGTATAAAGTAAAAAAAAAAGGGTAGGATACAAAATAAAATAACATAAAACAAAAGTTATTTAAAAAAAATGGTTTAGAAACGAAAAAAATCAAAAACATAAAAGGGTCAAAAACGGAAGAAAAAAAAAATAATGGTGGGCTACGCGGTTACTATTCACTCTGTTCACAATTAATATAATATATATATAATATATAATTGTATACAACACGTGGGTTTCAATCTAAATGTACATATCTTTCAATCTAATAAAAATAATTAATATAATATAATTATTAAAAAAAAAGGTTTCATTCATATATAGTTGTATGTACTTACCTACATTTCCTTCGTATATCGAATGTTCGTAATTAGGTTTTATTCATATATCCAAATCTGTTCTAATATTCTATGGAGTATTGAAGATAAGAGCTCAATACTATCCTAAATTTTAGTATATAAAAAAAGGGAGGTGATAAACTCACATGGATTTTTATCTATCTACAACAATTCATGCATCATATAGTTATACTGTACAAGTGTATCATGCAACAGTTGTTGTGGATGGATAAAAAACTATGTGAGTTTATCACTACCCATAAAAAAAACTTAATATATGTTTTATTTGTAATTTTGTACATCTATTTCATTTGAACATCAATCAATAAAAAATATATGTTTTATTTGTAAAGTCTTATCTTTATTTTGTGAAAGATTAGTGTAGTTAATTTTGATTTCCGTGGTCAATTTATATTATTTTCTTCATTTTGATTGATGTTGTATTCAAGGAAGTCTAACAAATTTGTGATGATTAGTTTTCTACAACAACGTTTAACTTTTTATTCATGCTCGTGTTGAAGAAAAAGTGACCACCAATCTTTTTTTGCTCCAGACTCACCTTTAGTGCAGACTTTAAGATTTTAAAATATAGCTCGCTCTTCCAAGGTTTTGCTTATATGGTCATGTTACAAACCAGACGACAAATGTTGTTTTTACATTATCGAGTCGTGCATCGCACGGATTATAACCTAGTTATTAATATAATATTCTTTCTTTTAGTTAAAAGGATGCCCGTGTCATGAGGCGGTGATGGTGTTGGTGGCGGCGACGGGTGGCGGCGGTGGCGACTGGTGTTGGTGTCGGCGGTGTCGGCGGCGAGTAGTGTAGGTTATTGATGAAAATGTAATTGATGTATAAAGGGTAGATAGTTATTTTAGGAGTTAAGGGATAAATTTTATAACTTAATTCATTAAGCGTATTTTTGGTAGACCATGCTTGTTAGTTGTTAGATATGTTGATTGTATAAGGGTATATTAAGGAGATCGGTTCATGATTTTTTTTTTTTTTTTGGAGGGGGGGGGGGGGGGGGAGTCAAATGATTTAAAAGGGAAAAGAAAAATTTTTAAA
>JAOEHQ010000012.1:7849-19446 GCA_025447715.1 Asclepias incarnata
GTGAATATAAGGCTGTTCCATACCTAAGCTTAGGTATGGAACCCTCACATTTTTATTTTTTAATCCATAAAATTCATAGGACCCAGGTTATTTATTTATTATACAACAAATATATTAAAAAATTGGTATGTGAGGAGTTCCATACCTAAGCTTAGGTATGGGACAACATTATATTCACTTTTGCATATATATATATATATATATATATTTAAATGACAAATGTTAGTCGTTAGTAGTAAGTTTTCTCCAAATTTGAAATTAAACGTCAATGTCCGGATTTAAACTTGAGACTTCCGGCCTCCCACTTTTCTTTGAATATAAAGGATCCATAACAACCAATTTATTGATTGGTCGAAATATGCGTAATCAAGTATCAAGTAATCAGTAATCAATCAAAAAATGAATTATGGCTTTGATATCTATCTAAAATCCCAAAATGTTAACCGATCTGCTATTCTATTTTCTTTTTGTTTCTATGTACAACTGTTTTTGTACCATGAAACTGTACAGGATGTTGCATGACTTCTGTTCAGCAATTGCTATTCCCCTTAGAAAACTGTATGATATCAGACTTGGATGCCTAGACAAAAGACACATTTTCTTTAACAGGTTGTCATTCCTTCTCAGCTATTACCACAAAAATATCCTTAAGTGACCACCTCCGTTTCTCCATCTTTCCCGGGGGGTTGATCACAGCTTTCTCTACATTGCCTAAACGGTACCCGATCACAATTTCTCTCCTTTGTCTAGCACGCAACAGAATTTCATAAAAACTCAGTTCTTCGCCTTCCTGAATGTACAGTTCTGCTTGTCTTATGTGCATCTCGTTCCCCTGCTTCATCAGAAGACATGTTTAAAGTAACCAATGAACCTTTTTACATAAGCTCAAATTTTAACCGAAAAGGAATAATATCTCCCGCCAAGAAAAAAAAACCTTTCATTTTGAATAACCAAAACAAAAATTCTATCTCACCGAAATTCTTTTGTGTTGTGTATGCACATGTACTATTGGTCCTTTAATTCAAAATAGGGTTTCAGACTGATAGTTGTGGTTTCCATTTCCTTGCTTGCTCCATATTTACTAGAGGTGGCAATTTCGATCCATTACATTGGATATGGGTCGACTTGCGATAAGTTTTATCGCGAAAGGGTAAAATCAAAAATTTAGTTGTAAAGGAAACGAGTCAAAAGCTGCCCAAAGTGTACAGCCTCCAAAATCACTTTATTGGGAAAAGTTGAATTTTCTATTGATAATGACTTGCTTTTGGTAATCATACTTAATACTGAGTGAACTCAAGCCCACCTCTTCTGACCCGTACTACAAAATTACGTGCTTTGAGATGTTAACCGCCCACCCATTATGTCACCTCTAAGATTTACACAGTATTACTGAAGGTAAAAGAAATGACTACTTTGGTTACCTATTGAACTAATATGAGACAAGTATATGTACATCTAAGCTCTAGATATGCGGAACTGCTAGGATTCAAATAAAATTTTTTGATTATTTCTTTAAATGCATCAGTAGTTCTTAGAAGTGCCCTCTACTCATTCTTAGAAAACATGAGTACATGACTATATTGGAAATTCTAATTTTAGGATTACCTCTTCAGCAAAAAGCTCTTCAAGGACATCATTTATTTGGCGGTCTTCCGCAACCATTGCTAATGCCATGCTAACAAGCTCATTTGATAAAACGTAATCGCTGATCCTTGACATGGATAGTAGATTTTTAGTTCTAGGGTCAAGGATCTCACTAATGATAACTGATTTATCCGAAGCCTGCTGCATTTCCCCTATCCAAGAACCTTGTGAAAAGCTACCTTTGCGACCTTGTGAAGCCATGGCTTCTCTGTACGGAAGACGCTTAGCCTGCAAAGTATACATATTCAAGTAAAATTAAGGTCCCGTGGCTTAGAATATAACATCTTAATATGGTCGGATCCGACTAGCTGGGTAACAAGTCAAGACTGGGAACTTTTTTTGCAGGTGTTAAAGTTGACCCGAAGCAATCTTTGTCCTTTAGCCCATTTTTTAAAATAAATATCTATAAACAACAAGTTTGCCAAATATGATTACAAAACTATATTGTTTTTTCTTTAATTTTAGATTATAAAGTCAAAGTCTAAATTAAACATATTTGGGTTTGATCAAAGATGTACATTGTGGGTGGCTTTCTTTGTGTTTCTTTTTTCGCTATTCTTTAAATTTTACCCATTAGAGATAAACCAAATCATAATCAACAGAGTTATGTAAATAGGTCGCAAGGGCCAATGATAACTATTAATACTTCTGATTTGTGATGTTTTACTAAAACCTTAACGCTGCAAATCTGCAATTAAGTAACTACCTGGATATCACGTATTAATAGAAGTGTAGCAAGAGATCTGGAATCAGCCTGTATTGCTGAATCTTCTACCGACTCGTCAGCTAGAATCAAGATCTATGAGAATCATGATCAAACATCAGAGTTCAAGCAAAAAAAATCAACAACCAATAGGTTACCAGTTTACCACATGAGGCTCAGCAAAAGTAAGCTATACTGCAACCATAAAGCAGAAAAACAGGCAAGCAGAAAAACAGGCATGCCGTTCAAAAAAAGAAAAAAAGAAAAGAAAAACAGGCATCTCTAGCCCAAAATGGCAGATTATATGCCTAGGCTCAATGTAATAAAAAAGGAGAATACATGAATATGGTTTGAGAACATTACTAAAAATAGAATTCACTGGTCTGAATGGATCATCTATCAAAACAGGTTGCCAGATTGGTGGGTCCATTGGGTTGGGTAACGGGTAAGTTTAGTAAATGTCAGGTTTGATCAGGTCAGGTTGGCTTGGAACACTTTTTGTCCACAAGAATTTAACTTACAATAAATAATTGGCGTGATTAATGGAAATATATTATCTGAGTGGATAATTAACATTTATCTACTGACACGGGTTGGGTGACCCACAGACACTTTTTAACCATTTCTTAAAACTTATGGATATGGATAACTACACTGCATTTGAAATTTCAAATACACTTTGAATGATCATCATTTTGCTCAACCCATTTGACCATCAGAGATAAAACGCCAAATCAACCTATTTATATGTGAATTAGTTGAAATTGCCCACTCTACATTTTAGATATGTTGATCTTCAAATCTTACTATTACTCACTGAATCAAAAGATTCCAAGGGAAGGCTTTCTAGGTGACGACGTATGACAGCATTCCCTTCACGATGAACCAGAGTTATATTCATTAACCGCTCAATATCTAAGCCACCATCAATGAGCTTCTGTTCCCTGACGCCTTCAATAACTTCATTAAACATCCATAACTCTGAACCTGGTGCTAAAAAGGCATCCAGTACCTAATATATATAAAACATGAAAAAGAATTCAAAGCAAACTCATAAAAAAATGATCAACGGTGCACACAGAACTAAAAAAAAGGGCTTAGAGGTAGCATTGGTGAAGGTCAAGGAGATATTCTGACATGTTTATCCCCAAAGAGTGATTGGAACACGGGAAAAATCAATGGAATTTGATAGAAAGATAGGCAGGTTAATGACTGGTCAAAACGGATTTGGATTGAAATATTGCTCAAGTATGGTTAAAAACGGGTTGCTTAGTACAGGTCAAAATGGGTTGCGATGACTCGCAAACATGTTTTGTCCATAATTTATGAACATTTAATTAGTTAGATATGAACACCAAAACTATGTTGTTCCCACAAGAATCTAACTTGTTAATAGAAAGAATTTATGAGGTTTTAAGCATCAAAATACCCTTTGGGTAACCTGCTACTGGTTTCCCTTACAACTCAACGTTTTCATTTGATCCATTCGGGATAAACCATAACCCAAATTAACCCATTCATAAATTAATGGGTCAACATAGGGAGGACACGTCATATTCCTTGTGACTTTACCGTAATCATATCTTCAATGTCTCTCCGCCAACCACACAGAAGTATCTTTTCCAGTGAATTTGGAACAAATAATGCCTTAGGTAGATTTCCTCTCCACACCTGCAGCATTAAGGTGCAGAAAAGAAGAAATTAGGGGCTTTGATTGACAGACTCACCACAATCATATCATCAATGTCCCGCCTCCATCCACAAAGAAGAATCTTCTGGGGCTTTCTTGCTGGTCGGGAAATGTGTATGAATGGTGCTTCTTTCACCTGATGACCAAATTTATTATAGTTTTGTAAGTTTTATTATGTTATGTCCCACTCGTTGAATTCCATGGTACGAGTCACCTCAACGTGCATAAATTAATAACAGTCTTTTAGACAGTCATCTGTCCAGAGATGCATTCATTTTTGACCCTTAGTAAGTTAGTAAACTTCTTTTTTATTGGCAAAATACTTCATTAAATATAAAAGAGACATACAGAGATAATATGATCTCATAGAATTGTACATCGACTGAGATAAAATAGAGACCCACAAATATAAAGATTAACAAGAAGAAGAAGAAGAAAAGGCACAAAAATGGGCAGACTGATGATCCAATCCAAGTCATAGTCATAGAAATGAAGGGAGGGGAGTTACTTAATAAACCAGAAAACGGCAGCTCAAACAGAGTTATATTTCGACCTATTTACTTATGAACGAGTCTATTTGGATAATATTTTCTCGCTAACGGATCAAACTTATAAGTCATGCAAATGAATTCTCTTTTAGGTTAGTGAATTCTAAAACAAAGTTATGGGCCTATGCTGCTAAAGCATCCGATAACCACATTATCTTTTTCCTTTGGACTTCTCATCAGTGAGGGGGGGCATTCAAACACATTCATAAAATGGGTTAATTTAAAACATAATAGCATCAAATGAACTTGTTCTAAAGGAAAGAAAATCACCGTTGGTAATGTTACTGGAGCATATGTATCATCATCCTCTGCTATAACAAGTACCTCATCACCTTCTTGTAGAACATAAGATTCATCAGGATTAAGAATGATTTTTCCCCCTCGGGAAACTGATTTAACTCCACAAGGGATGGCATCCGGAAAGCTAATTAAGACATCCTCAAACTGCATACCATCCAGTTGTGGCCATCTTTTAATGTAAAACTCACAATTTTCAAATCCAAGAATATCTTCCCACACCTGCAATGTTGATCAGTGTTGAATAAGTATTACAGATATGACACGAATAGCATGGAATAAGATTATGTCAACAAAATTCATTGGTTATTGAGCTCAAAATACTTTGCAAGCAACAACAAAATAATGCTACTGGTACGAGATAGCAATAGCAGAATGGACGGCTCCGAATAAAATGATTTAGAAAAATGTTCGAAAAACAATTTGAATGACTTTCAACCCATTTAAGTTTTTACACTAGATCCATATGGCCACTTAAACTTAAAAGCCAACCTATTTAAAGAAAATGGGTTGAAATTGCCACTTCTATAAACAACATCTGGTATTACATTATCTCATGAACTTAGTTATAGCTTATAAAATAAGAAAATTAATATAATAAAAGATATACAAAAAACATCAAGTATTTACCTGTGCAAGGCCAGGTTGTCTGGCACACTGAATCATCAGACGACCAATAACATCATGAGCCACAACGGTTTCAACAAGATCCCCGCCTACAAGTTTAACAAGGACCTCATTGTCAAGATCGCCAAGTTCCACCACAATGTGTCCTCGGAGTCCCTCCTTTACTCCGGTTAGGCTTAACACTGTTCTCAAAGCTCTTGCATCACTCTGCATTAGATCATCATTCTGGGTGTTATGCTTGCATTAATCTTAACAAGTAAGAACTACATGCTATATGTAGATAACTAATAACACCTGATCAGCATTTCCATCTTCAGCAAGGACAATGATTGCACGAGCCTTAGAGACAGAAACCTGTGCAGTTCATCCCACCATTAAACAAGTAAATTGCACAAGATAGTGCATGGTGTGAAACTATTATCAATTCATTGATCACCGAAAGTATAACTTATTAATTATGGGAGAAAGGGAGATAGCAGAGGAGAGCGTTTCAACCCATCTACACATACACAGTGTTGTAAAAATTGGTCATATCGGCCGATAGATTGCCGATAAATCGCTTATCGGGCTTCAACTGCAATGAAATCTTTGTTATCGGTCCAATATCTCGCCCTGGTCAAAATTCGGTTAATATCGGTCTATATCGGCTTATCTCGGCCATTTCGGTCAACTAAAAAAGTTGACTTTTTGCCGTTCAAAAAAAAAAAAAAAAAGTTGACTTTTTTTATTTATTTATATTTTTTTGTTTTACTAAAAGGTCTGAGCGGGACTTTTTTAGGGCATAAATTTTAGTTGTAATTTTTTAGGTAAAAAAGGTTCAAACTTGTCTCTCTTTAAACGAATATATGTTGTTAATATTATTTTTCTTGTAAGTTTGTGCCTTTAGAAAATGAATATATGTTGTTAATATTATTTTTTAAATAATTTCCTTTATAATTTATAGTCTCCAATATATCCCCGATATATCGCCGATATGTCCGATAAATCGCTTATCGGGGGTCGACCGATAACATACCGATAACAGATATTTACAACCTTGCTCATAAATGGGTTGATATTGCTTAACTTTTATCTATAACAGGTCAAACGGGTAAAACAAAAGAAACCAGCTTAAGGGAAACAGGTCAACTGCGTTGAAGTCGCTCAAAACCTCCTAAATCATTTTCATCAAAAAATAAGAAGATTATAATCACTTTATATGAATTTGTAATCATATTTGAAACAGAAATTGTTCATTTAAAAAAAGATTATAATCATTTGCATTAAAAAAAAGAGATTATAACCACTTTATATGAATTTGTAATCATATTAGAAACAGGACCTGTTCATAAAACTTTTTTTGGTCAAACACTGTTTGAGATTAATATTAAAATTTTTTGACGTAAACCCGTTTGGATCCCTTACCCAACCCGACCGACCCATTCATTTAGCCACCTCTAGAAAGTAGATATAGTTCATCAAACAGCACACTGGAAACATAGTGAAATGCCAGAACATAGTGATCCAGGTAAGAGGTTCTACAAATCTCTTGCTTGTAGATTACAAACAAGAAAAAAAAAAGAGCAAATTGCCATTTAGCATGTGAAAAGCACACTACAAGTGGTCTACAAGAATACAACTACATAGGCTGTTTTAACGTGTTAGAAATTATAATACATAAAATTTCCCCTACCACACCCTGACAAAAGGGTAACCAAATATGAAACATACATGGGAAATCCTAGAATTTTTTCAGGAAACAGTTCAGTATTACTGCATGTGGTATTGTATTACTCTTATATAAATATATTTCCTTGGAATCCTGAACTTCCCCTCTTGTTTTCCAAGAAACAGTGAATACAAAAAAATTCTGGCAAATAGTTTAGCATAAGTGGTGCCCTAAGCAGAAGCAACCTGTGTTTTCTCATCTATAAATGATGTACTTATGAATAAGATAGAGCTTGTTGAATATTGTACAAATCGCAATAACCTACACTAATGTGTTTGTACCTTTTTTAGGTCAGCCAATATTAATGGGCTTCCACTTCTGCATATTACAGATGTTTGTCTAAAGTCAAATTCCATTTTAGCAATGTCAAGTTCCATCTCTTCTTTGTCTCGTTCTGCCATAACGACCACAATCCCTCCGCCCAAACTCTCATTAGCTATAGCAAGTTGATTTAATAGCGATCCCTGAGTCATAACAACATTAGCCGTTATAACCATAAGATTTGTGAGTAATTTAATTTTAAAATGCAATAAAAAAGAATAATATAATCCCACAACATAAAGGAATGGGTCAAATGGGCTAAAAGTCACCCAAATTTTTTTTTTAATGCCTACAATCTCCTAAATTGGTTGTGTTCACAAATTTAGATTAAGATTGTAATTATATTCTTTATAATCATACTTCACGCATTAACTAATTATTAAAAAACTGGAAGAAAAAAGAAGTGTTTGTAGGTCAACGGCCTACTTTCACTAGTACTAAATGATGGCCCGTTCCACCGCGAATACATTTTGCCCTATTGCCCAACCTACCAGAACCGCCCGTCTTACCACTTCTACTTAGCATTGACATCTAAACACAATCAAGTAAGATCTGTAAACATGATAATTCAAAACTCAAATTACTCACCAATTTATCACTCCATCCAAGAATTAGTGTGTGATCTTTCTTAACCACCTCGCTTCTTCCTTTCCTCAGTGAGTCAAACTTCTCAGATATGGCATCAGTAACGAGTCCAAGCATCATCGCAAATATAAGCATCCCACCAAAACTTATAGAAACCGAAACTAACCGTGGACCAACTCCCTCGGAGTTGGCATGGTTTCCTGAATCAGCAACATAAGTCCACGATAACCAAAGGCAATCGGCCAAGCCATCATCAGTAACACCAAAAAGTGCCAAACCACCAACACCGATAAGTAAAAGAGTTGCAACCAGCAACGCCAATGGCTTTGAATATGGGCGTGTTGATAAAAACACGTCAACCTTATAAGCTAGCTGCTTATTTAAGGACGCCTCTTCCTTCAAATTGTCTGGTGATCTAGACTTTGAGATGTATTCCACATACTTGAGAAATAGAAATGGAATTGAAAGAAGTGTAATTGAGAGAACCAACGCTATATTTTTCAATCTCTTATTGGGAAATTTTTCACTTTCTTGAGAATCTTGATCATTAAAATCCGCTGGTTCCAGTAAATTGCAGACTTGTAACCTACCATTGAGCTTTGTAATCTGGGCCTACAGACAGCGGAACAAATTGTCCATAGAATGACCAGAAAATAAACGCAACTTCTAGCTATTACAGTTGGAAACTCATTACATATGTTTTAGATAAACAAATGTTGTTTTTTATTACTATTATTATCATATACGAATCATATAATCAATTTTGGGTAATCAGTTTCATACCATCTGCAACAAAATTAATTAACTGAAGATAAAGTAAAACTAGTTATTTACACCTATTAATCCAAAATATTTCACCTTCTTCTCACAAGCATGCCCTTTTTAGCCATTTATCTAATAGTTCAAATAATCAGAACTCGCCAAACACTCGAACATCTGATCATCTAATAGTTATTACTTAAATAAGCAAAAACGCATCCAAAAAACTCTGATAATATGCATAATCAACTTCAAAAATCAATAAGCATATCCAAACATATTGTCGATCAGTATAAATAGATCGCTAATACTCGATTATGTTTCCTATATTACCTCTAACTGAAAAGAATATCACAAATATCATATTATAAAATAAATGGTAAAGGGTAAAATGTCATTTCAGTATAAAGCAAGGTTGGAGAACTTGCAACTCATACTCGCCTTGGCTGGGTCCAAGGTAAGAGTACTCGGTGACTCAGGGAGTACTCGGAATATAAAAATAATGTAATTTGAAATTATTATATGTATTAAAATAAAAAATATTCTGAAATATTTTGAAAAATAGTTAAAATCTCTACAAATAAGTTGTCATAGATTCATAGTTATAGTTTGTGTAATAATTAAGAGATCTAGCAACGGTTGCACTGATCTTGACCCCTTTTCTGATGTTGACCCGTTGACCGGTTTCCTACTCGTATTTTGCTTAACTTGGATTAGCCGACCTCTGAGGTAAGAGTACTCACCGAGGAATCGGCCGAGTTGGCAAGGTTTTACAATCATGGTATAAACTACAAAGAACCACAATAATTCTGGTTTGCTTAAGCTATGTATTTTTCTCACGTGGAGTAGTAATTTGGGACGGAGGGAGTATGCATTTAAGTGCTAAGTGCACCAAAAGGCATACAACGTCACATTTTGTTATTTATGCATCCAACTTTCAGTTCCTTGCTTTTGTATCAATCCAATAACCAGTGACATGACATGACAACCATATAACTTGCCATGTCATCAGGTGCACAATTTTTATTACAAATTAAAATATAACGGACTGATCAAATAATTCTTGTAATTCAAAGTAAATGGACCTGATGCATTTTATATAAATCAGCATTTTGTACGAATTTTTTATGGTTCATGTCCCCCCCCAAACCGGAGTCTGCCACTGGGCATATCAGAAGTCAAAATTCGATACAGACAACAGACCATAGACAATTTGACAAAATGGATATGTCAAGGCATACAAGTGAGGGTTAAAAGTGTATTACCTGAAGATCATTAGCCTGGTGACGCAATGAAATATTCTTATGCAACAACGACGAAAACGTCGTTATCAATACCTACAAACAATTCACAATAAATAAAAACTACATTTCAAAATTCTAATATAAATAAATTTCAATCCAGCTCATTTTTTCATATATAATACATAAATAAATAAAAAATGAAAAAGACACTAACAGCTAGTAAAAAGGCCAATTGCCAGCGGAACTTCAACCGAGAACCGGTAAACTTATCGGATTGAAGGCGGGTTTTATCATCTGGAATTTGATCATCATCATGTGAAGAAACAGTAGTTGATTGTTGAGGTGTTAGAGAGGACCGTTGGTATTGTCTAGAGAAACTAGTGCGACGACGTCGTATTGGATATTTGATAGCTAGGTCAGTTTCATTATTATTATTATTATGAAAAGAAGAAGAAGAAGTGGTGGTGGTGGAAGGTGGTCTAGGAGAATAGGTGGAGAATTTTCGGGTGGGTGGTTTGTGGTGGTGGATGTGGCGGTGAGGAGATGGGATGAAGGAAGGAGATGGTGCTGGGAAGAACCAGTCACGGCTCGGTGATGCTTGGGAAGGTGGTTCCTGTGACTCCATCGATGTTGCTAAGGTTTCATTGCCGGCAATGCTATTATTTCAACTACATTATTATATACTACTTCTTTAAGTCAACGGTCTATGCTGGGGACTTTTTTATTTTGAGTACATTAGACTAAAAGGTTTCATTGGAAGCCCCTCGATGGAACATCCTGCGATACGTGGCGTCCTAGTCATCAAAGGGATTTCTTTATTTTTTTTGAAGTGAGGCTTTCATTGGAAGCCCCTCTAGAAACCCACCATTTATTTATTTTTATACTATTAATTAAATATAACTTTATTATATTAATAATATATACATGCTAAAAAACAAAAGTATAAAGAAAAAGTTGCACGATGGAGTACTTTTTGCAGGTTTGGCTCAAGTTCATAGGCTCAATGTTGGCGTTCGATTTCGGATGGAATATACACATTTCGGGGGCGTTCTCCGGCGTCTTGGGCAAAAAGTGAGGGGGAGAACGCCCCACTCCGTATAGTCTTAGGTTCAACAATATATTGAACATTGAGTTTAAAAAAGGAGTGCTATTGACACTTCTTAGCTTCTAAAAGGGGCAATCCATTCGCCTTTTTTGCCATAAACCGTCGCCCCTTTTGAGATTTTGAAATCATTCATACAAAATGCCTTTTTTGCCATCATACATAGTTGTTAGACTCCTACGAGTCACGAGTCGACTCTTACGAGTCGAGTCGAATTATACCAAAAACAAGGCAACTCTTTAAGTGATCTTATTTGTTCCCGACTCTTACAAGTTGGGATGTGGTTTGGTCCTGCGAAATCTAGTTTATAATTTATAACAAGATCTACCTAATAACAGACTACAACACACTTGCGGGCAGTGGACCCGT
>JAOEHQ010000012.1:19546-32989 GCA_025447715.1 Asclepias incarnata
CCACAAACAACCCTTATTAGGCAAACATGTAAACAAACATGACAACAAAACACATGTTCACACTTAATCTAGTTATACGAATAACATTCACACACATGTACACAATAAATAAAATTGGATAAAGTACCTTCAATGGAAGTTTCTTCATTATGTGCCACATGCATAACCTGTGATGTGACTCATTCAAAACAGTCTTCACAGCTTCCAACAAAGCCGGATCCTGATCCGTTAGGACCAATGTGGGTTGTCTATTGTGACACTTTAAAAAGGCGTTGAGTAGCCAAGTATACGACTCGATATTCTCATTCTTCAACAAACCCGCACCAAATGTGACACATCTATTGTGATTGTCAATACCGGTGAAGGGAACGAACACCATACAGTACCTACATAGCCCATAAGTTAATAAATGCATAAAACACAACTAAAAAAACTGTAAACAACAAAAAAGAAGAGTGGTGACCATACTTGTTGGTTTTGTATGTCGCATCAAAGCAAATGACATCACCAAACTCTTTGTAGTTACATTTTGACGTTTCATCGGCCCAAAATAAACCAACAAGCTCATTATTCTCGCACTTAAACTCGAACGAAAACTCAGGAAGACAAAGTTTCCTATTTCTAAACTTATCCACAACCATCTGTGCATCCCTGTCACCAATGAATAGGTTCAACTTTGCCTTCCAATTTTTGAAGTCATCAACCGTGCCACGAACTTTATCATATCCTCCTTTTAGGGCAGCACGCAAGCGATGAGCTTTAGTCGCACCAATATTGTTCGTTGACACAGTTTGAATAAAAAGTTTCTCATCAAACGTCAGTTGCCTGCGTGCCCGAGATAAATGGCTGTGATTAGGATCAATAAGCGGATGGTTATGTGCCTCTTCAAAGCCATATAGTTCGTAGCTATCTGTCCCTTTTATCAACTTCAACTTAATGCGAGCTTGACAATTAGTAACCTTGTAACTGGAGTTCCGTTGTAATCTACCTTTACTAGTAGAATCGTAAGCCAGTGTGTCAGTAGCATTCTTTTTCTTGGGCATGCCTGCTTTATGGCACATAAAATACTTGTGCGAGACAGTACCATCATTCATCTTCTTCTCAGAACCTCTTCGTACATCAAAACCAGACTTCTCAGCATAAATTTGATACATGGCAAAAGCATCATCTGGATTTGCCCAAACAGATCGGTCAACAGGTTTAAAATGTTCGGGCACATTATCTGGAATCCAATAACGGGTCCCGTTTGGTGTTTCATGACATTCATCTCCACTACTACCATTTGAATCAGAAATTGAGGAGAAATCCTGATCTGTAAACATAAAGAAATTGGCATATATATTACAAGCAAAATATTCATTTGCATTAAACACCTAAAACAACCCTTATTTTCTTAATTATATATCTGCTTAAGTTTATCCAGCTAATGTCAGTGTCACATGTGTTCGGAAGTTCTAAAAATGTCATGGCATATTTGGTTTCTCAAGCTCTGATTGTTAATGCGTGAATGGCCCAAGAACCCATAACTTGTGTTAAAACTTAAAATGAATAAAGGAAAGTCATTCACAATTTTAGCTGACCTACTTCTGGTAATATATTACCATAAAACAATTAAAATGAATAAACCCATAAAACAATGAAAATGAATAAATCTATAATACTTAAATTACTCAAAATCCATCAATGAACTGTTATGTTCATATGATTCATAATTATAAATCAACCAACTACAATGTTTATACACCCTATATCAGAATATAAACCTAAAAAAAAAAAAAAAATTAATTAGTACTAACCTTCAATCGTCTCGTGACTATGAACACCAACAATGGATTCATATATTGAATCCAAGCTATCCTCTTCCTCATTACGAATGATGATATCATTATTATAATCCATTTTGAACACTTCTTAAAGAAAATTGAAATACAAACCCCTGGTAAGTAGTATATGTATTTGGATTTGTAAACCCCTGGTAACACTATAAAAATCCTATACGAAATCATTGAATTGATAGGTAATGGGGGAAATTGTAACTGATATCAAGCGAATAAAAGGGGAAGAGCGAATAAAAGGGGGGAGTGTGGCTAACTGATAACAAACATAAAGGGGGATAATTACTGTCACGCTCTGTTTATTTATTTATACATAATTTATATTTATCAAATTACCAAACTGTCCTTTCTTAATTTAATTAAAATCTGGTTCTCGCAGTTCTCGACATTTTCTTGGTTCTCATTTTAACTTTTTACTCATTTTGGGATGGAAAAGAAAAACACAATTTTTTTTTGACAAAAAGCATATGTAAAATTCGTGATAATTACCCTGTCTAACATTTTACTCACCAAGGATGAAGAAGATTCTGGGTTCTAAGAAATAAAAAAAAATTATGAAAAAAGTTGTATAACCCCACTACGCCCATCATCACATTCTCTCTCTCTCACACACACACTCTCTATACATACATATATATAATATGTATGTATGTGTGTATATGTCTATGGTGATGATACCAAGCAGTCCTATTTTGTTGATTATTATTATATTATTATGATTTCTCTATCCACCTCCTTTTCGCCTCATTTCTAGGGTTTTCTTTTTCCTTTTTCTTTTTCTTTTCTTTTTTTAAAATTTTTTTTTTATATTTATTTTACCATTAGTATGTATATATAAATAAAAAATAAAATAGTAAAGTTTGTGCTTTTTTATATCATCATATAATATCATTTGGTTCGTGGTTTAATTATCCTGATCTTCAATTCAATTATATTTCTAATTATAATTATAATTTTGTTGTTGTTGTACTTAAAAACTCTTTTTATTCACTTTCCTTGGATTCCTTTCGCCCCCCCTTTTTCCATTTCTTATCAAATTTGATATAAAAAAAAGCAGAAACTAAAAAGACAAAGGGGAGGGGGGGATGATGTTTCAGCAGTCGGGTCAGAGCTCGGGATCGAGTTCGAGTTCAGGGTTGTTTCAGCCATTTGGGGATACTAGTTTGACTAAGGTTTTTGTTGGAGGGCTTGCTTGGGAGACTCAGAGTGAGACTATGAGACTATATTTCCTGCAATTTGGTGATATTCTTGAAGCTGTTGTCATTACTGATAAGAACACCGGCCGATCCAAGGGTTACGGTTTCGTGAGTTCCCCCCTTTTTTTACTTCCTTTCTCATGTATTATTTATTATTATTATATGTCTTATATATACCCTTAAATGTATGTTTAGATGTGCATTTCGAAAGAAATTACATTAGTTTCTAGTGTTTGGTACCCAGCGACAGTTTGAACGTTGTTTGTGGCTGGTTCCAAACCACCATGGTGTCCGGGTTTCCCGCTTTCTATGCCTTTTTGCTAGAAAAATAAAAATATAAACTTTCTAGTGCCAGGGTAGAGCCTTATTTGCTTGTATATAATCATAACTTCTGAAACCTTAAACACTGAATACCGTTAAAAGTGCTTGTTAAAACCTGAAGCAGTAAAAGCTCTTCCAGTTACATTACAACTGGTTATCTGATCCCAATAATTCAAAGTCTGACCCTAATTGAAATTAGTTGGAGGAAGACATGTTTTTTTTTTTTATATATCTAATATTTTTGATATTTCTGATGATATTTGGTCACTGTAGATGATGTGGGACAGAGGCATTGTTTATAAGCTCTGAAAAATGGTACCGTCATATATGGCATGAACACAGAATTGTTCATAACAAATGTTATAACAAAGGAAACACATGCTTTATAAGAAATATTGATGAGTATACTCTGTAGGCTTGAAAACTGTTCTTTAATAGGACGGTGCTAGTTTTGGTCGATTTTGGCCAACAATGAAAAATTTATACCTATTGATATTGCTTATGTAAAATTGATTATGACTGAAGAGCCTTTCGGGGAAAAAGATCTGATCGAAGAATCTTCATAATTGCACTCAATTTACATAAAAAGTAAAGTAATACTCCCTCCAGCGGTAATAATTGTCTCCAAACAAAAAATGTTTGTTTTAAGATAGGTGTAATTAATGAAACTTTTAGATGAAAAAATGTCAGCTTTGCATTGCATTGACTGAGTAATAAATGCATTTCTGTGGAAAGTGGACAATTATTTTGAGACAAACTAAAATAGTAAGGTGGACAATAAAAATGGGATGGAGGGAGTCTTGAATTTTTTTTTTCAAATTCAGGTGAAATTGTCTGAATTTATAAAATTTGGGGAAAGCCCCGTGTCTCAGTAGTGTAACTCTTCTTCCTGTGTCAAAAGTTATGCACATTTCCCGCTGCTTCCCATGGTTTCACTTTTATAGATTCTAGAAATGTGTTAATTGTTCTATCTATTTTTCAGCAATCGTCCTAATCATTTGTAATCTGTAACGGAATTGTTTGGAGGATTCAGGTGACTTTTCAAGACCCCGAATCTGCAAGGAGAGCATGTGCTGATCCTGCTCCGATTATCGATGGTAGAAGAGCAAACTGTAACTTGGCCTCACTTGGAAGGCCTCGACATGCACTACCGTTTGGTAAGTAATTCACCATACATATCTGTCTGTAACATTGTGTATTCTTAAATTAGACGCGTGTATATAGTATAGTTTGTAGCATATAACGTGAAAGCAACTGTTTAGGAATTCAAGCACCCAATTTCATAGTTTATAAACCTCAAAATTTGATATATACTTGGGGGAGCATGCTTTGTTTTAAATCTAACAAAATCTTTGCTTGTTTGCAGTAGGATCTATCAGATCACCGACACCTTTTGCTGTTCGTGGGCCTTATTTCGCAAGCCATGGCTACCAACAACCAACTGTTCCTTACAACTATCAACCAGGATTAACGTATCCCCCGTACATGTAGGTTTTTCAGTATTCGTCTCGTAATTGTTACTGAATCGGCTCGTTGATTTGATTTTTCAAAATACTCTAATTGGTACAAAAGCATTGTTTTTCTTTAAGAATTTGCAAATCCAAGCTGTAGTGTTCTCTGATTTTTATGCAAGTCTTAGTATGTACATGATGTAGTTATATGGTACGTGCTATTTTATTTGTGCAGGTATGGAACGTATGGTCCAGAGTATGTCTACCCACAGGTTAATAGTGCTCTAAATTTGCTGCCACTAACCTTGAAACACAAAACATGTTACATGTTAATTCTAGTTTAGTAGTTTAGCATTGTGTAAAATTACAACAATGAAATTTTTACCTGATTCAAAAAGTTATCTACTTTCTGATAGGGTATTTACAACCCGTATGTGGGTCAACAGTATCTACATATGTATGGGGTACCGGGAACAGTTAACACACAAGGGTTTCCATACAATCAATTAAGTCAAGCTACTCCAAATGGTCATGGTTACACACCCTTGCATAGTTATACATTGCCTGGTCAACCGATTGTACAATTTGGTGGGCCAAATATAAATGGAATACCCACTCCTTCAATCCAAACAATTCAAACGCCATATCCAGCAGGTTCATTTTTCTAATTTAACCATTTCTATGCCTACAAATGCTGTAAACACATTTCTTTAAGTTAAATTTCTTGATTTGTTTCTGACATTAAAATTACTTATCTGATCATGATTTATGTGTCATCATAAGGTATTGCAACACCTATTCCGGGACAACATTTTATAGTTCCTGCTACACCCCAGTTCATTCAAGGTGGCGGTGGTACTGGACAAAATGTAGGGTAAACGTCTGATCAAGGTGCGCAGAATTTGATAATTTTTGAATTTGTCTCGTAATTTTGGTAGAGGTGGCAGAATCAGTTGGGTTGACCCACGAAACCTTTTATGCCTATTTTCTAGAACTTCTTAAACTTACAAGTCGTAACATACTAAATATATGATTACAAAACTGGTGCTATCTGAATAGTAGTATAGTTTTTGTAACAATTTATCTTTGGGGTTTGTAAGCCTTTTAATGCACTTTAGGTGACTTTCGACCCGTTTAGGTAAGTTTTGACTTTTGAGACGAAACATAACCCAAACTGACCCATGTTTAGGTAAATGTATGAAAATAGTCACCACTCTTTGTTACTTATTCCGATAATCAATGAAATAGAAACTCCATGAATCTAACGTGCCTTCTTAGCTTTTCTAAGATGTAGATGTTTTGTTTTGCAGGTATCCTTAGATTGCAGCAGGACTAAGAACAGCAGTACTGCTACTTGAGTGGCAGGCTTGGATCTAACCTTGCAAGTTATTCATTTTGCATTCTAGAGGTAAGTACACTGTGTTGTCACTATTCATAATTGCCATGTTTCAACTGTAGCAAATGAGGGTAGGGCGGGTTGGGGTGATGGGCCAAAATCTGGGTCAAAATTGCTGTGGTTTGACCTGATGACACTTTTTTGCATTTTTAGTTTTATGAATTAAAATAATAATTTAAATATAGACTGGAACAATTCATGATGCTGTAAGCATTTTACTGGTTTTATTTTTTGCTGTATATTTATAGTTGCACATTTGACTGCTATAGATAAAATTTAACAGTATCTATCCATTTTTAAAGTAAATGGATCACGATTGTCCCATTTAGTTTGGATTAAGGGTGGCAAAATGGGTAGATTGAGTAATAAGTCAAGCGTGTGGTTTCTCTAGCATGGTTTATGTTGGATTAATTTGCCCAGAACACTTCTGCCCATATTTCAGGACATTTTTATAAAGAATGTGTTTAATTACTTGAATATAGTTACACATATTGTATTTTCACAATAATAATTTAGTCTTTTAAAGAAGCAATCTAGTAGATTATATGCAATAACAATTTACACTTCGGCGACATGGTTGGCTTGTTTCATATTTAGATAAAAAAAATAGGTAAGATATAATATATATCCCAAGCCAATCCAGGTTGAAGTAAATTGGTCGAACTTGCCACCACCAGTTTTGAGTTTTGGAGTTGAAAATGGTCTTTCCACTACGTAATTGACGTGAATTTTTAATGTTGTACATTAAGCCTTATAACTTGTTGGGTTTGAGTAATTTTGATTGTTATTTGTATGATGCAGGTCATACGTTGATGCTCACCCAAGAAGTCATTGTCTGAGTCGCTCCTAATGGCTGGAGAGTTTAGGGAAATCTAGTATCCTATGAATTCCCTTGTCCTTCCTCGGTACCTCTTTCGTTCATCTTCAACCACCCTGTGGCTTGCTATACCAGTGTTATGGATGACTGGTAGATGCCAATGGTCATGGAAATGGCCAACAAAAGCTAGAAGCATTTTCTGGCAATGTAAGAAGCTAGAACCGGTGTGAACGTTTGGCATTAGAATCAACATATGATTCTTGTTAACGCTACAATGCCGGTTGTGTTGATATGGAGTACTCCATCTATATTAATGGAGAACATTTATATTTGTCCTGACTCCCAAAGGGTGGAAGCTCAGGATCTTTTACTTTAGTCAAATTAAAATGTGTTTGTGTGTGGATCTGTAATTCATCTTCAAGAACAAGATAATGTCCAGTCTGTTAATATCGATGTTCAATTACAAATCCGATGATATCTTCTTCTTTTTTTTTTCTGCATCGACAAACCTTTGACTTATGGCTTGATATAAATAGTCTCCGATCAATAAAGAATATTACATACACAACTCCTGTTTTACCATGGCATCTTCATTTCAACTTTGACGTGGTTTGAACTTGTGAATTTTGTTGTAGGGAATTTATCCCAGAAAAAAGAGCAACCAAAGCCTCTCTTTTATAAATATCACAAACCTCTATCCTAAATTTATTTAGCTAGCTTATCAATAAAAACTCGTTGGCTATGTAATTTTTAATTTTATTTCGTGGTTACTAACCAAGCTGTAGTTAATTTTGTGTAAACATGGCCTTCTGAGCTTGCTTGTTTATACTTCTAGTCAAAGATGGGTCTCCCCGATGGGAAAGATCCCTGATACAACGCAACTTCATTCTCGGAAGGTGATGGGTATTGAAAGCGGGGATGGGGGACTCCAGTAATCCCCCCTCGTCATCCCCATCCGTAATCTATATTCTAATGATGCATTCCATTCCATAGTCGGACATCATAGGACCTTTTCTTTAGCTTTTACAACTTTTTCCTAAATCAAAATACATAATACTATATAATAATAGCCTGTTTTGAGTTGCAGAATCAAGTTGGTTCACCAAGTGCCAAACTTTGACTTGACCACATGAAAGAAAGTCTACTACACAAGTCATTAATTCCAAATGACAAACAAAAGGACACCTATTTTTTGGCTCTCTTTAGCAGAAATTTCAATGAGAAGAACCCGAGAACAAAAGTCTGCCAAAACCACCCTCTAGAATTTGCCGGATCCACTCTCTTTGCTAATATCCATGCATATATAGCTTCACCAACGTGCATTGCTATGGCCCAAACAGCAATTAGCCTTAACAACCACAGGGAGCGCATAATAAAAAGACATGCAGGTCTAAGTAGTGGCACAGGGAAGAAGGCAGCACCAATCACAGCTGACATTCCAAATACGCAGAAAAACCATTCGTAAATCGTTGGCCCGTCCAAACTTTTCCCTTTTTTCTCTTGGTAGAATGAGATGGTGGCCGCCATACCTTCTTGAGGACTCGTGATTGGGGTGTACCCCAACTCTTGTTTTGCTTTAAGGTAATTGAAATAATGGGTGACACCAACCTGTACAGGAAAAAAAGGTGTTTTACGATATTAAAAAAAAAACAACAAAAAGAAGAGTTGATTTTAATCTATTATTTGATACGAATACACTATATTAAGTTATGAACCTTGTAAACTTCAGCTGGAAGCAATAATGGTTGAGGAAGCCAACTACGGTTCAACCAAGGATACATGAGAGTGTAGATAGCAGAAAATGCTTTTCCCACAGTAAGAGCTGTTGGGACAGGTAACGACACCTTCGGCATATCATATTCTAAGCTTCTGAGCAATGGACGGATAAATTCAAAAGTGTTGACAGGAGAACCTGTTCATAAAAGTTGTGCCATCTCTCAAAATAATTTAAAATAATAACCAAACATTTATATCTATAGTAATGCGCATATAGCATCAATTGCTGCATCCTAAATGAGACTAAATAAGAAAATATTCAAACAATATATTATCAAATTCAGGATACCAAAATGTAGTTCCCCCTCTGAAAACAAAATAAATATCACAACTATTGGTCGTTATGCCTGTGAACCGAAAAAAAAAAAAAATCAAAATTTATGCACAAAGTACCTTTCGTTAATTACTTGCACAATCTTTAGTTAACTAGTTTATACAATCACATCTTCTCAATAAACTTTGTGCCCAAGTCAAGACATGCTAAGATTTTAATTTGTTTATATCTTGTTTCTCCATTATTTGGGTGAAAGAACGAGGTTTTCTCCATTATTTGGCGAGTCTTTTTGACTTTCCATTCTTTATTTCTCCAATGTAGTTTTCATATCATTTAATTGGGATCATAGTGAAAAAGTTAAATGAACTAAGCAAATCATTGAACAACTTTAGATAGTATCAGCATTTAAAATAAAGGGACAAGTTTAAGCAAAATATCAAAATTACCATCTGATATGAAGTACGGCTGGCCAGCAGCAATTGGCTGTTTTCCTCTTCCGGGAATGTCATCCAAAAGTCCCATACTCGCCAGTATTAATGCCAGAACCAAATTATCAATATAAACCCAATCACTTTTCACACTTGGTTCGCCAATTTTGAATGACAACAGCCCTAATTTCGCAAGATTGATTATCCTAGGCAAGTGCCTTTCTTCACCGGGTCCATAGATAGAAGCCGGACGAATAGCACATGTATATAAACATTTCCCATTATCGTTCCTATGAAACGGTACCAGGAAACTTTCAAACTACAAGATGACGACTTCCTTAATTTTTTCTTTTTTTTGTTGTTTTCTATTGACAGATACAATAAACTATACAACAAACGCCACAAATAAATCTTATCAAGTACCACAAATAAATCTTATTGGTTGGAAAATCAGTATGCATCACTTTGAGAATCAATATATTAACAATACATACAACTCGAACGGTATATTCCAACCCATGGAAAAACAATGATTTCCTTACCAAGGTGTCCAAAATGGTTGTGAAATTTCCTTTTTTGTGACGGTTTCTGACTGAAATCACCTATAGTATTGATTTGGGATCATATTGTTCCTTTATTTTGGTTTCATTGTAGGGTGTTTTAGTCTTTTAGATATTTAACTAATAGACAATAGTCAAACATTGGATGGATGGTGTAAAAGTATGGATTAAAATAATATACATACTTGGAAGGACGACCGTTGCTTTTTAGAACAAGCTGTTCGGCAATAGATTTGCTTCGGCTATATGGGTCAACATGGTTATCCAGTGGGGCATAAGGTAGCTTTTCGTTACCGTTAACAATTTCATTTCCAGCAAACACAACATTGGATGTACTCACATACACAAGTCTTTTGACACCATGCTCATGGCAAGCTTCCAAGACATGGCAGGTTCCATTTATATTCACATCGTCTACTCGGCCATATTGAAGCATTTCTTTTCCAGACATGCCAAATGAGGCAAGGTGGAAAACACAATCTACTCCCCGCAATGCCTTCTCCACATCTTTTCTATTGATGATGTCCCCTTAAACAGCAATTTCCAGTAAGTCAGTTCCATAAGGTACAAGTCAAATTTCTGAAAAATCATTCATTAATCGATTTATGCTGATTTGCCTAGAATAATAAAGAAGAGTGAGCAATTCCATTAGATAGAAACGATCATGCCACTATTCCACTTGGAGGCACATACAAACTATTTACATTAGATAAATACAATCATGCCACTTTATTTCACAAAGGTTACTTCACTTAAGAAATTATGGAAAAATAAAAGAAATGAGAAACATGGTTAGGAAAACTTTTTTACCAAAGAATCTTTTCGACCCAAATGGGTCAACTGATTTCTTTGTAATGGCCAAAATGGGCGAAGTGGTCATTTAGAATTCAAAACTATACATGGTTCTCCCAGAAAAGCGAATTATCTCAAATTTTATGAGCCAGAAGATATAAAGATAAACTAATTCCATGATCCTTCTTGTAGACTTGTAGTAGAAATGAAATACTAATAAATTACTGTAGGCCTGTAGCAAACTCGCCTAGCATTGCTTGCTCCAAAAATGTACCAAACGGTTAATTTATCTGTTAATAAGGGAAGATACTTTTCAAACAAAGAACATAGTGGAGTCTGATGTTTAGGAGGATGATTTCATGATCAAGTCCGAGAGTGCCCAACACCTTGGTTAGAATCACAAACCTGACGATTATAGAACGTTTAGCCCGGGAAATCAAGCCATTGGCAATTTCATTTTAGGTGTGCAAGCAACTGTGCTTTTTAATAGAATTTGCCTTAACTTGCATCTAAATAAACAATCCTTATGGATGGTAAACCTTGTTTCAAAATTGAAATTAATAAGATCTTTCTAAGTTGGGTCGTGAATTAAGTTCGAATTGATTACCAATTATGCGTGCTCTAATCTTTCTGGTGTGATTTGAACCAATGTTTGAATGTAGAAGCACGTAAACTTGACTCGTATGTCATAATCAAACACAAACAAACAGATAATGCAAATCAAACATACAGTATAAGACAACACTAGCAAGATGAGTTCTTATAGCATGAATCATATGCATTAACCTCATAATAGATGATGAATAGAGAACACTACTCATGGGTCTGCTGCCAAAGTGTCACACTGTCACGCGGCATCCATATAAGTGGGCAAAAGTAAAGTGAATACGCACAATAAAAGCGTTCTAAGTTAGGTACATATTACATACAATAAAACTACATTTGCAAACACTTATCATTATTATTCTTCTATATTATATTTACCTAAACCCATCCTATGGCTTGCACTCAACAATCCGATGTATTTTCTAAGTATTACTACATGTATTATACTGGTAAATCCCTAATTAATAAATTCTTAAGAAAAGAAAAGAAAGGGATTAGCGTAGCTACCTTTAACAAAATGGACGCCATTATTGATAAGTTGATGAGACCAAGGAGAAGAGGGTCGAATATCGAAAGCTCGAACGAGACGGGCGCCTCTGCGGATGAGCTCCAAACAGAGCGATGAACCTACAAAACCCAAACCACCTGTTACCACAAACCCCTTCCCTTCGATTCCTTCGTTCTCACTCAAATGCATCTTCTTTCTTTCTTCACTATTCTATTCGATCCGATCGATGATGATGACTACTTACTTACTGTTAATTTATTATACGGATCGGATTACTTTTTTTTTTCTTTCTTTCTTTGGGTTGTTTGACCATGTACCTAAAGAAAGAAAGGAAAAACAGTAACTTATCAATCTCACGTTGACTGTTCGTCTGCTTGCCATCTTCTTTCTTTCTTTCTTGGGTTAAATGCAAATTTCATCCCCGTGGTTTTCGAAAAATGGATTTTCATCTCTGACGTTAATTTTGAGTTTCTTTAGTTCCTTTGGTCTGAATTCCGTTAAATCCCTTCGTTCCTATCGTTACCCCCCCACAAGTCACATGAGGGACATTTTTGTCATTTCACCTTTATCTTCATCTTTATTCAACCGATTTTCATTTTTTTTTCCCTTGTCTTCTTGTCTTCTTGAAAAGCAAACTAATCTCATCTTAACACCACACACACAAACACCCAATCACAATATAATCTATATTATATATTTCTCTACTCACACCCAAAATCAAAATCAATTTTCTCCACCACAAATAATTCATCCACTCATCTTGTTAAAACAAGTAAGTTCTTTTATCCCCAAATAAGATCTGCTCCTTTTATCAAACTTATTCACTAGCGATTAGGGCAAACGAAGGTGGTGTTTATCTCCTTTTTTCAATCAGAAAACGAATCACCAATGTGGGATTTCAATCTCAGGTTATAACTAGAGGTGTTTTGCGGATGGGAATCATCATAAACTGTTCTTTCGATTTTTTTTCTCTCCAGAATTCATGGTGCTTTTTGGCATTGTTAGGATCGGAATTGAAAGGAGAACATGAAAGGTTTAATAGATTGTTGATTTATCTTATGTTTTGGTCGGAGTTTTGAGATTTTTTTTTATTGAAACTGAATTCAAATTTTTTGAGATTTTTTTGTGATCTGATGTAGGGTTTGTTGTCTAGATTTGTTGTTTGGGTTAAAAAATTGTGTATGTATCTACATATGTTGTATGTATATGTGTATATCTCTTTGAATTGCTTCAATGGCTATAAATGTGTATATATATATATATATATATAGGGAAAAGTGAAGCTGTGATTGTCATGTACCAAAGCTAGGTATAGAACCCTCTCACATACCAATTTTTTAATATTTGTTATATAATAAATAAATGACCTGGGCCCCATGAATTTTCTGGATTAAAAAACTAAGATGTGAGAGGGTTCTATACCTAAGGTAGGTACATGACAGCCTCATACTCTCCATCCTCATATATATATATATATATATAT
>JAOEHQ010000012.1:33089-46452 GCA_025447715.1 Asclepias incarnata
TTTAAGAACAACTTCAATCTAGTTACTGATTTCACTGTAGAAGAATTAGAGAGAATGTGTAGACTTATTTTATACTATGGATAATAACGATCAAATGAGTACATGACGCGCTATTTATATTACGAATTCAACTAGCCGACTTAATCTAGACCATGCTAACTTAACATGTGGAATAATTCCAACTAACTTTATCTCCACCTAAAAAATTGACTGCCCGCCTAGTAACCTGAGTTGACTACTCTTGACTTCTCTTTAAATCATCCATAACTCGTTATATAGTAATAACAAAATTTAACAGGTGTGTATTGAATATTATAGTAATGTTTAACTTTTAGTGATCGGGAGAATTTTTGGTCATGAGAGTTTGTAATATTTGATTGGTAATGTTTTTAAATTGTTCAAAAATAAGTATTTCGTTGAGTAGGGTATGTTTTTGTTGTAAGGTGATTACTAAATGTAAGACAATCTTCAATTAAGATTTCTTAAATTAAGAAGATGGAGGGCTTAGCTACGAGTGTAGTTACCAAATTAGAATGAAGTAAAAGTGTGTTGCTATTATTTTTGCATTCTGCCGTTTACATTAAAAGTTTAAAACACACTCGTATATGCATACAAGTATGGATCATAATATGAAATGAATATGTACGTGTACGTATACGTATACATTATAATTAACAAACATGCTGATGTTTTTTACTTTTCATAGACATAAATAGTTGAAACAGAATATAAGGTGGAAGAAGCTCGCTTTTATATAATGGATTTACATATCACAACGAAGTATATGCTCAAACTTTTGACTTGCCACCACTTCATCTGGTCTAATTTGGGCCATAAGCTTTGGTAGATTGGTCATATTGGTAACGGATTTACAAGAAATTTCACACTTATCTTGTTAGGCTATCTCATTGAAAAATGCTGCGTAGTAATCTAGAAAGTTCCCTTACCATTCAAGATATTTATAAAATTAATCTTGTCCAATAAGTTCTGTTGTCTTATTAAATGGAATTGTAGGTATTTGATTATTAGCCAAGGACTCTCATTAAATAACAAGCTAAGCTATTCTGTTCAATGTTGTATCATTCCCACATAACCAGGATCAGGGGAAAGGAGCAGGAAAGTCAAACTTTAGTGGAGGCTCGCTTTACACGACGGTAAGTTTAATGCCTTCTCTTTGTTTGTGTGAAAATTTGAGTGCATATTTTAATGTCATTAAGGAAGGCTTTTTTAATGTCTCTTGAACCCAGTGGCCAAAGGTTTACTCTATTCAATCTTTTGGTCTTCATCTAATTGACATGCAAATTCTTCTTTGTTATGGACTAATGGTTACAAACAAATCTTTTGAATAAGTGGTTATGAGATTGTGGCTTAGTAGGCTTTGTGCATTTCAACCGTTAGAAAAAGTTGATATGCAAGAACTGGCGAGTTTGTTGGGTTGGTTAATGGGTTCACATTAAAACGGATAGCTTTTAGTACGCCTCAGAATTGGTCAGGTAAGGTATTTACATGATGACGAGAACTTTTTTGTTCCTTTTTTATAATGTAAGTATGTTATGTATGTACATGATGATGAAAACTATATTTTGGTACCACTTGTGGCTCTTGGACCCATTTGATTGTGATTGGGTTTTGCAGAGTGTTCCTTCGGCTACAAATTCTAGGCTTACACCTCTTCCACATGAACCTGCAGATTTCTATGACCGAAGTGCTCCAGTTGACATTCCTCTAGATTCGGCTGCGGTATGTTCAACTGTTATATAGTATAAATTCTTTGGTGGATATCGAACCTGCTTTAGACTGTACCTTTGTTGAAATCTTGTAATAAAATGGTTACATGAACTTCATGACCCTTTCATGTACTATCCATTGCATAAGATATGTAGGGTGTTCGGATTTGCGTTTTGGAACTGATTATGTGAATATACAACTATTAATATCTATTGTTTGGATTGCCAAATTCATTCTGTTACTAATTATATAGGTGAAACAAAGAGTTTCTTATAAGTCGCACAAAAATTGATTATCCAAGTTTAAAAAGAACACCAGTATAGTAGTTTACCAATTCACTTGGCCTTTTTGAGAAACTTGATTCTCTTTCACGAGGTGTCCATCATTTTTTTTTTCTTCACAAAATTGTTGTTTTAGTCATTATTTTACAGTATTCTATACTCGAGTTTGCCTAACACTCAAACCTCACAAACACAATGAAAGGATATCTCCTACAACCTGATTTTCTGCAATTCAATACCTTTTGATTATTTGTTTAAAAAAATCACTGATATAATGCATATCCATAAACCCTTTATAATAACAATCCTTTTGAACCATGTAAATATCGTCTTCCACTTCACAAATGTCTAGATTACAGTTACTGTCTGTATGTGATCATTCATTTTAATGTGTACCTTTTTTGGAAACGTGTTGAAGGATTTGAAGAAGAAAGAGAGAGACCTACAAGCTAGGGAAGCTGATCTGAGGAAGAGAGAAGATGTAAGTTTAACTTCTTCTCTTTTAATATTTGGCAAGCAATTATTTGCTTGTATGTGCACAACCAACTAAATGTGTATTTCTCTGATCTATAAAATTTGCAGATAGTGAAACGCAAAGAAGAAGCAGCCGCTCGAGGTACCATCTACTAATCCTTTAAGGAAAATGATACCAAGTTAGAAAGTTTTACCATTAAATAAGAAGTGAAGATGTTGAGTAGAACGTTCTTTTGTGAGTAGCTCAATAACTATCAGGACAGATTTTAAAGAACATGGTATAAGGTGGCAAAAATGGGTGCGTAATGGTTCGGAAAGATCTAGGTTCAAACAGGCTGGGTTGACCTGCCGGCACTTTTTTTTTATTCTTTTCTAATTTTCTTAATAGAACTTATATTAAATGACTAGGAAGTAATTATTAAATTAATGATCCACTATTTTTGAATAAAGCAGTTTAGGAGTCAAGGAGGCCGTAGACACACTGTAGTATACTTTGGGTGGCTTTTAACTATTCGACTGCTTCTCATTGTAGCTAAATTATTTATTTATGCGATTTGAGCAGTTGGTTATAAAATATAACTCAAGATTGCCTTATAACTAACATGTCCCTATTCTGTTTCAGCTGGTATTGTTCTTGAGGAGAAGAACTGGCCACCGTTTTTTCCCATTATTCATCACGATATTGCAAACGAAATACCAATTCATCTACAAAAGTTGCAGTATGTTGCATTCACGACGTACTTGGGTATGTGCTTAATTTGTTATCCTGCATACATGTTCCACATATGCTTCAATTCTTTTACATGCTTATTTGTTGGTCTGAACTCTGAACTTGGTATTTAAATTTTATAGATATCTACTAGTTAATCATTCCTTTACTGAGTGGCACTTGACTAAATAGTACTAACCCTTGGCTCTGAGCTTAAGCCCCCAGAACAGTCTGGAACTGCTTAAAAGAAAAAAGCTATCAATATATTAACTTCATATGTTGACATGGCTATTTGTTTTGTTATAGAAACATTAATCTTCTTTCAAGATCCTTTTATTCAATGTATTCTTTAAAATTTGTAATTATTCAAAAAGCCATCTTGAATATAAACATAATGCTTATGATGAGCAGGATTGGTTCTTTGCCTTCTTTGGAACGTTGTTGCGACAACAACAGCATGGATTAAAGGAGAAGGTACATGCAGATTAGCTTTTGCCTTGTCTTTTACTGCTGGAACGCTTTTGTTTGGAGAATTATTCTAATCCGATTTTCATTCACTGCAGACCCAAAGATTTGGTTTCTTGCTCTTATCTACTTCATATCAGGGGTCCCACTCGCCTATGTGTTGTGGTACCGGCCACTTTATCGTGCTTTTAGGTAAATTTTGGTCTCTTTAAAGTGATAATGTGTTGTTGAATAGTTAGAATAAGATATTTACTAAAATGAGCTGCAGGAAATAGAGTGTGGGTGCTATTTAAAGATGTTTCAATCAGATAATCAACTGTTCGAGTCTTTGAAAAATTATGTTTGCAAAAATGAATACAATAAAAAAATATATCTATGTGAAAAAATTAGAGTTATGTCTTGCGAGATGAGAGTAAAAGTATCTCTAGTTAGGCCTAAAAGGGAGTAATTAGGTGATTCACCCCTCACTTTGATAATCAGTTTTCTTACAGCTAGTTTTAGACTAATTATGCAACCCGTATATATTAAAGCGAAATTTCTTATCCAAAATTTAAAAGATGATTATTGATAGTACCTTGTTTTTGACATTTGCAGGAGTGAAAGTGCGTTTAAGTTCAGTTGGTTTTTCCTGTTTTACTTGGTAAGTTTTGTCACGAGTATCATGGACTTGTAATTTATCACCGCTGTATCGACTGAGATGTTCTTTTTCGTGCAATCAGGTTCACATAGGCTTTGTCATTTTTGCTGCCGTTGCTCCACCCGTTGTCTTTAAAGGAAAATCTCTCGCGTAAGTTTCTTATCTTTGTACACTCTTTCTTATTTTCCATGTTAAATATTAGAGACTTGGCGGTGATAGAGGTTTGAAGGTCGACCATTTTTCTTATGAATGATATATTTTAGGTTATGTTTTATGTCCAACGGGTAAATACTTTAGGCAAAAAGGAAATGTTCAAATTTGTCTAACAGGTCAAAACTCAACAAATGTGTGTCTAAAGCATACCAATATTGGTTTTTCAGAAAATTAAGTTAAACTGAAACAGCAAGAGTTTTGTAATTATATTTGACAGACTAATTCTTTGTGCAAAAGCAATTTTGTACAGAAAGTGTTTGGGTCAACCCGACTTAATACATAACCAAAAGTTATCTGTTTTCACCCGCTAGCCAACTTGCATGATTCACCAGCCACTTGATTTAATTGCACATTTAACCATCTTTGTTTGACGTTTCACTTTTGTTTCTCCTTTTAAACAGAGGTATCCTGCCAGCGGTTGATCTCCTAGGTGACCATGCATTGGTTGGGGTAAGTTTTTTTCTGGATCTTCTTGAGAAGAATATTTGTTCGTCTTATGTTCTATTGACTATAGTATCAGAGAATTCTAATCACCTTTTCGGGTATCTTATATTTTAATCACTTCTCTCTTTTTAAAAAAAATTTGTTCATCCCGTGCGTTAGATAATTTTTATTTCTTTTGCCATTTAAATATATTTAGCCATTGTACTAACCAACTAGTTGGCCCTTGTTATTTTAATGCTCATTAATGGAAACATAAGAGCCAGTCAGCCATGCCCTTTTTGGCTGGAAATAGGAATTTTGGACAAAATGTTTTACAAAATATGAGAAATGTGTCGAATATCCCTTCGAATTGTCAAATAATAACATTGTTTTTATACTTTTTTGCTTGATAAACACAACATAGTTTCGGTTTGTAAACTGGTCAAGTCACTTTCTTTTTAAAAGGCTGGTTTTTATTTCTTGGCTCTGGTTTCTTTGCTCTTATAGTGCTAATTATATCAATTTGTTTAATTGTTTTAGATATTCTACTTTGTTGGATTTGGGTTGTTCTGTCTGGAGGCACTGCTTAGCATCTGGGTTATTCAGGTCAGTTTTCTTGTAACTTTTCCCAATTTATCCTTCAAACATTTTGTGAACCGAAAAACTGATGACTTTGAAATGTGATAGAAGGTTCCCAACTTGAAGCAATGTAAAGGTTAAGTGGGTGGGTGGTGAAACAGGTTTGGATCAAAACGGTTAATTTGTATTATGGGTTTAAAAGGGCCGGGTCTTGTTGAGCTGACTTCTTAACCTTTCTATGCCATTTTTTTACTTCATAAGTAATCAATGTGTTGATTAAGATTATAGAAACCACGTTAAAATAATAATTTGATTTTTAATTTGGAATACAATGGGGACCGGTTTAAACTCGAGACTTCCAAGTACATCTACCACCCTTGACTTATTTTTTTATAAAACTATCTTCACTATGCATAAACTTTTCAAATGTTTTTAAATGAGTTCGATATTAAATAATCATTAATCCGTTAATAACTTAATATATAATTGCCATGATATGGTTCATAAGCATGAATTTTCCGAATGCCATTTCATCATAAACCTCAACTCACTATTGGAACTCAATGCATTAACCATCTCAAACCCTTGTAAACTTTTTGATAAACCTAATTTTGTATTGGTTATGCAGCAAGTATACATGTATTTCCGAGGAAGTGGGCGTGCTGCTGAGATGAAACGTGAAGTTGCCAGAGGTGCTGTACGAGCAGCATTTTGAGCATGCTGCCTATTCCCGGAAACAGTTTTCATAGTTTATTTTCTATATTTGCCAATGGATATGTATAATATGTGAGGATATGTGTTTTTCCCTTCCAAAAAGTATAGAAAGATGGTATTTTGTATGTAAATTTGTTGTTTACTCACAAAAGATGGTGATTCCCCTTCTTTTCTTTTTATCGGCATTGTGGTTTTGATTTTAGCAATAACATGGTTTTGTCCGTTAGACGATCCACTTGGGTTTTGGACCCTGCTATTAGGAGGAAATATCATTTCACTTTTGGATATATTAATCGTGAAAATATAGACGCAAAACAAAAAAAAATATGCACAATTTCATCTATATCTGGCATCTAACCCTGCAAAAAAGGCAAACCCCAAGTGAAACTTGCTTGAACGTCCAACGATTCGATCTACCACCCCTGTAATCTGATGCATTAGCCATTACCAACTGGTAAGGATGTTTGCGGCTCCGATAACAATTGACATTCGTATACGACTCCATTTCGACTTTGTCTATGTTTTCCTTTCACCTGTTGTTTGTGTCACATCTATAAACAAGCAATCAACATGTTAGAATGTAGGTCAACATGAGTATATAATTTGGTTAAAGAAGTTGAATGGATAGAGGTAAAGTTATGTTCCTAGTTCGGTGAAGACGTAAGACCATCCACATTCACAACCTAACCCATCAATAGTCAATACTATTCATTAAAAAATTGTTTTCTCTCTTATATCTACCCAACCCAACTAAAATCAATTTTTACACTCCCATTAACAACCCAACCAAACTATTTTTTTTATGTTTTATAATTAACTTTTTTTTATTTCAAATATTTAATAAAAAAGAAATACTTTTTATATAACAAAAAAAGAAATACTTGATTCGAAATTTGAAAAAAAGAAGATTGTCCATTGTGTTGAGTACTCGGATAATCTTCTGGGTCTTCAAGATTGAAAACATAATTTGAATTCATTGTTGATAATAAGAAATTAAAAGAAATTTGGAGTAGAGAATGAAAAGTATTATGCAAAAAGAAAAAAAATATTGTAGTTTATATATAAAAAAATTTGTACTAAATTAGATTATAATTTATATAGACATTCGAATAAAGGTAATCTGCATTTGGCACATGAAGTATAAAATATAAAATGAATAAAGACAAGATATGTGTTGTTGAGTACAGAGCTAGCCACGTCAAAATTGCTATGCCACGAACAACAGTTGGTGTAACCACTTGGTTGGTCACCATTTACTTTATTTAATATTATTTTTTCACTTTTTGGCCAACCGACCGCCCAATTTATATACCTATTGGGATGGTCTTATAGGTACCCAAAATTACCATTGTTGTTGGTGGAAGCTTTGGTGCTGGAAATTATGCAATGTGTGGACGTGCATATAGTCCAGACTTTATGTTCTTCTGGCCAAATGCCAAAATAGGCGTGATGGGTGGTGCTCAGGTAGCCTCTATGCTCTTTGGTTTCGTGTCAACTCTATATAATTTTTATCATAACTTAATCCAAGTATATGTTTTGTCATTTGTTTGAATGGCATATCAAATACTCCGTTTTTGGATATTAGTCATAATACCTAATTTAAACTCTACAATTTGCAATTTGTGCTTGATGGAGGAATCATTCATTTAAATGTTCTATCATTTGCTCGATATTGCAGGCTGCTGGAGTGATGTCTCAGATAGAAAAGAGCAAGATGAAGAAACAGGGAATTCAGGTAACGACAAGAAATTTTTTAGAGAATCATTGTATACTAGGCTTTGTGTTAAGCCTTGTGGGAAAGTAATTATCTGCTGACTTTAAGCGATTGGTTTGTAGTGGTCAAAGGAAGATGAAGAGAAAAGCAAGGCCAAATTTGTAGAGGCATATGAAAAAGAAAGTAGTGCGTATTATTCGACAGCCAGGTTATGGGATGATGGCATTATTGATCCTGCTGACACTCGCAAAACCTTGGGACTCTGTATCTCTGCTTCTAGGAACCGTCCTCCAGAACCCACCAAATTTGGTGTATTCAGAATGTAAACATACGAGTCGTAACAGACTAGCAATTTGGACATGAAATATAAAGGCGGTTTACTCTAGTCCTATAATTGATGGGGAGTTTAAGATTGTTTATTTAACTGTTTTATCTGCTTATTTTTACGGCGGGTGAGCATTTACAATTTACAAACACTCCAAAAAAGAACTTTTCATGTCTTTAATATTAAGCCTAAGCCCTCTCCCGGCTGAAGGCATCTCAATATATCAAATCAGATCAGATGTGGTTTTATACTTTCATGGAGCTATTATAGATTTATAGTTATGAACTTTAGTTCCCTGTCTAGGAATAAATTTATAGTTTGTAAGCAAAAAAGTTGTTTTATATTAGATTTTTGTACAAATGATTATCATATCATTTTTATTTCTCTAAAAGTTTATTACACACATGAACAAATTTATCTAATTAATAGTAGATGTATAGGTGATACAGTAAAATTCCTTGATGTCATTTATAAAAGGTGGTTGTTACCAATAAGCAATAACCTCAAGGTGGTCCAAAACTTAGAAATAATTTATGAGATTTTCTTTTTTCTTTTATAATGATAATTTCTTAAAAACTATTGAATTTTATTTTAATTATTATAAAAATATTAACCGCCAATAGCCATGTTTTTATTACCCTTTTTACAATTTTAAGTAGTAAAAGTGTAACTCAGACATACATTTGTTTCTTTTGACGGTTGTGTAGGTACCAATGCGGTACAAGAGATTAAAGAGGTATTTTCGATTTATTATTATTTTTTATTTATGAGATATACGATGTTGGATAATGATAGAACCCTTAGAGGGGGTTAGGCTCCAAGAAATGTAGAACGAGAGAGACAGATAGAGACTTTGCCAAATTTCTTCTTAATATTTCATATGCAACATTACAATATAAAGGATAACAATAAGTAAACGTGGGCATAGGAGTTAGGCTCATCACCACGTCTCTTTATTTCATGCATCTACTACTAACACTATAGTAACTTCCTAATCATGAACATGGGATAAAAGAGACCCGTTCAACTTGACATTAATTAACTAGACATAAAATTATAAATAAGACTGGGCTCGTAACAGATAATCTCTTTTCAGTGAGAACCGAGAAATGAGAAAGCACAGTTAAGATAATTGTGTTTGGCTTCGATGAATACAGTTTTTAAATGATGTGTTGTGATGAATAAAAAAAGAAATAAATAGTCATATTATGTCAAAAGTTGATCAGTTTTTATTTATAAATTAACATTTACATGATTTTCTAACAGATAATAAGATTTCTTTAAAATTAATTTAATTTAATTTTGTATTGTAATTTTAATTTTGATTTAAATTTTATATTTTATATATATTGACACTGACATTTATATATCTAATATTCAATCTTATCTTAAAAAAGAAAAGCACATTTTGTACACAACTTCTTTGTCCTCGTTTTCTAACTTTGTTTACACTTGGAACAAGAAAACCGTCTGCTACGATACATACAACACACAAACACACACACACACCTTGATTTTGTTGCACCATCTCCATCACTCATCATCATCATCTGATCTGTTCACCACGTCTCTAATCAGATCTGAATTCCACCACTTGTTTTCTTAATTTCATCATTAATTAATATTAAAATTAATAATAATAATTATGGCAAATGCAGCATCATATTGTGGTTACTCCTTTTTATGTTCCCAATCTGTATTACGATCTTCTTCTTTTTCATTGTTTCCTTCATCTAATGATAATATTAATAATAATAATAATAATATATCTTTCCGTACATCCAAACACAACAATAAATCCAACACTCTTCGTGTCCTCTCTATGATCCAACGCCCATCCAAAGGTACACTACTGCTACTACTATGATTCCATGATTTCCATCCTTTCTTTTCTTAGGATTTTGCTTCCCGACACCCACAAAAATGACTGCCTCTCGCACCCATTTTTAATAAACTTCAAGAGGAAAACGGAATTTTTTTTTAATAAAAAACAGCTGCAACAGCACACAGTTCGGTACTGCTACTCCAGCAACAATAATTTTTCTTATTAATTTTATCTAACATTTTATTATATAAGCTTGTAACAAACTTTCCTTTTTGTGGGGTCTTTTTTTTGTGATTAATTATATATATTATATATATAGGTTATATATATATATCCTTCCACTTGCGATTGGTGGATTTAAGTCTTCCAAGTTCGGAAAGATTAAGGTAGTACTTTTGTTGGTGCTTAATTTGTTGTAGTATATGTTTTAAACACATATATAATAATATAATATAATAAATAAAGATTTGATCATATCATGGTTGTGACTATGTATGTTAATTAACAAATGGGACCTAAGATTAGCAAGAAAGATTCAAGGAACATACCCACTTGTTGATTGTAATGTACTAATTTCTAACATTTTAACTTTAGTTTGTCGTTATCATCGTTACAAAAACGATTGATGCTGTTAACTTTGGGTTACAAGATCTCTTTATTTTACGATAATCTGCCAGGGGCAGGGGCGGGGTGTGGGGAGGTGAGAATCATACCTCTACCCGAGGGTAGAGAGGCTTAATTTGTCATAATTAAAAGATGAATCGGGCTTTTAACTAATAGTCAAGTCCCCTTTTGAAACAATCTTTTGATAGTTTTGGGTATGTGTACAAAAGCTTGCCTAACATCTATGGTTACAGCTGCAGAGGTAACCGCAAAGTCATGGAACACATCAGTTCTAGACAGCAAGATCCCAGTACTGGTCGAGTTCTATGCCAGTTGGTGTGGACCATGCCAAATGGTGCACCGTGTGATTGATGAAGTTGCATCCGATTATGCTGGGAAGATCAAGTGTTTTGTGCTTAATGCCGACCAAGATCCACTAATCACAGAGGAATATGATATCAAAGCTGTGCCCATTGTGCTTTTATTCAAGAATGGTGAGAAATGTGAGTCAGTGGTTGGGACCATGCCTAAAGAATTTTACGTCGCTGCCATTGAAAGGGTCTTGTCATCTTCGTCGTGAACATTTAAAGTGGTTGTGTAAAATTCCGGTGGGTTGGTATTAGGTTGATTTTTTTTTCTGCCTTGGTATTGAATTTGGATTGATTCAATGGTGGTTTAGGCTTGCGAAAAGAAGTATATGCTTGGTGGATCCGACCTTGCTGGTATAAACTCGGTAAGATTGGGGGTTCTAGCCTTGCTAAAAGAAATGAGTGTGTTCCATTGTATAGAAATAATGATAATAATGTACTTCACGCGATTATGATTTGTTATGTTATGAGTTCGAGCTTGTGGATTAAGTTAACTTCAAGATACGGAGTATTGTTTTAGGCTGTGTTCGTGTCTGTCTGCTTATCAAAAGCTTCGTTAAAATCAGTTGTAAGCAACTTAAACTTTCTCATTTACGACTTCAGGCTTACTTCAGATAACGATTAACGACCGAGAAAAGTTGGTTGGTAAACATGACTCTAGAGCGACGAGTAACATTGTCATAGTTTATCCTAGTATGTTAAAGCTTTCATTAACGTTATCAACGTTAAAACAATTTAGAGTCTACCTGGTATCGAAGTTCCTCATTTATGAACTTAATCTCAATAAACTACTCTCATATTTTGAGCTTAGATAAATGATGTGTGCCAAAGCAAATAAACAGATAAATACTTACGATTCAAGAAGTAAGCGGTCTCCTTTCCTATAGTTTGAGAAACAAAGATCTCCACGAAGTTTAAGACTCAATTTAACTCAATTTATTCATATTTATATTACAACCCTAATGATCTATATAAATACTAATCCTATAGCTTGATTAGCAAGCTAACTAAATAATATTAAAGATATCATAGGATATTTTAGCAATAATAATACTTTCCTAATAATAATAATAATAATAATATGACTAATATATTAATAAATCAGATCGTATCAATAAACTCATTTATAATCATAAATAAACTTATTTTAGAGATGAAAATCTTATAAAACTCAGTAGTATTTAGTTATTTACTACCATCGATTAGATCATTCGACATGAAATATTTTAACAAGAACCGAGACGAGTATTAATGTTAAAAACTTAGCTCGCGAAACCGCTCAAGTAGGGCTCAAGTAGATCTCTACATAGCTACTTGTGAGCAACCTGAGCTTGACTTGTCAAAAAGTTCGTATTAAACTGACATGAACTTGACATGACTCGAAACTCATTTAATAAACAAGCTTTACATGTAAAGCTTGAAATAAGCGAAGCTCAAGTTCCAATTCTCTCGAGCTAAACGAGTATAACCTTGTTTACACCCTTAAACTAAAACTCGTGTTTTTCGTTCATTGGTATCTTTTTTAACGATATCAATACTTAATTACTATCCTTTAATCTATGATTTTACACCGTGTGTTGGACATAGACACTAGTATTTTGTCATCATTAGTTAATATTGACAAATTTTTATATCTGTTGTAAAGTTGTTCTTTAAAAAAAGTTCAATCAAGTTAAATTTTAAAAGTTACTGTGTCAAAATATATCCGTTAATTTTAACAGTTTTGCTAGAATATAAATTTACATAAAAACATAAAATTAATACGAGCCATGAGGTACAAATCAATACTTTAAAAATCGGTTGAAACCATCGGTTCCAACTAACGGTTTCAACCGATTTTAAAAATCGGTTCAAACTTACTGTTTCAACTGATTGAACTATTATCTGAATAGTCAACCGGTTTAATTATAAGCATTTTTTTTTAAGTAAAACCGGCTTAGGGTTAAACCTAACGGCTTTTCTGATTGAACCAGCTTTTTATATTTATTTTTTTCCTTCTAAAAATCAAATGTTGAGCTTTTAGTTTTTTTTAATCTTGTTCACTGTATTGTTAATATTATATTTGTTTATTTATTTAATTTAATTTAATATAACGGGTATATGCAAGGTTGTAAAACTCTCCCGAGTCGGCCGAGTACCCAAAATAAACTCCTGACTCCCCACCTCGTCGAGTCGAGTCCGAGTCACGAGTTCTCCAACCTTGACACGGACAAAATGATCATGAAGTATGAATCTATCAACTAATATTATGTTTAATATTCAAGCTTTGAAGTATTATGTTATTGTTTATAAACAATTATGTTTA
>JAOEHQ010000012.1:69825-81791 GCA_025447715.1 Asclepias incarnata
TACTATACGGTTTGAAGTTGTCACCTTCAAGATCATATGATATGCAATATGGTCTCTTCAAGAGGAATTTAAATTTTAATTGGAGTGTTCATATATTGCAGAACAAGGCAAAGGAGTTTGGGAATCGAAAATCCGCTGATAAAATCAATGCTGAAATGTATATTGCGGCATCAGGTCAGCAGTCTAACAAAAAAATGAAGAACAAGAAATAATTGCTGCTCACTTTTCTTGTAGCTGGGAGTGATTTTTAGTCAAATTCAGCAGTCTAACAAGAAATAATTGCTGCTCACTTTTCTCTTTCTTTACCTTGAAGGCACGGTTTTGAACTAGCACAAGCACCTCAACCTTTTGCCTATAAAAAGCCATTCCATTCTCTCATTTCAACTCACACCCACACTCATTCTCTCATATCTCAGCATTCTAACAGGTCCCAAGGAAGAATTATAAAGCAAAATATAAGGATTTTTAAGCTAAAGATAGTGATGTTCTTCAAATAAGCTTAATTTGATTCTATACCTTCAAGCCTTCTTTGTTCTAGTAAGGAAACTCAAACTATTTGAATTATGATCGTAAACTTATAATGTTATCGTTATTATGCTTGTCAACTACTTTTATACAAGAAAACTATACGTGCATATGTACAAACGTATTTACTCCATAAAAATTTACTAAACTAATCGGTTATGTTTACAAAACTATATATATGTTTATATATACTTATTATTTACAAAATAAACATATTTTGTATAAGGAAATAAAAATATAAAATTTTATACATTTTATAAAGACGTTTTATAAATGATTTTGGCCTTTTAGTACCATATAAACGTTTTATTTTATTGGTACATTATACTTACATAGATATTTTAAACTATAAATGTGTATATATATATACACACACTTGGTACAAAGACATCATTTTAATGGAATTCAAGTACTCTTATAATGTTTTTTTAAGACGTACATATGTAAAAAGGTTACAATATTGTTACTAGTCTTCATTTCAAAAATGAATTATTTACAAATAAACTACGTTGACAAGCGTACTAAAAATGACAATTTTTAAATCTACTTCTCTAGAAATCATGGCCGTTAAACGAACTCTAAATATGATTAAGTCATATTCTGAATCTGAATCCATCATCTCGTTTGTCCTGTTCTTCATCATCTTGTTCACTATCATTCATTCATATTCACTGCTGTTAGAGGTGAGTTCATAGTCCCTATTCATTTTTTACTATTTTATTTCGGGGTTGAAAAACACGTTTAAACATATTTTTAATTAATCTTATGTACTAAATGGGACTTGTTTTGATATGCACATGAAATAATGATCTTGAACTTATACATTAATGAATTATGAACCGATGAACATTGAATTATGCTGGAACTCGATTGTATATGTTGTGCCTAAGTACTATCGTTCGAAGTCTCCTACACTACTAATTAATTCAATCACACCATATCCGTGATTGGACCGTAGGTATTATGAATGACGCTATTTAGGGTAGACCAACCCTCACTTCCACCGGAACTGGTGAGTGCATGATACCTTCTTACCATATTAGCGATAGAGTATGGACTTGAGAGGGGCTGTCGGTCAAATCGGTTTAAGTAGTGGATTACGGCATTGAATATCAAATATACAATTGCTAGTGAACATACTACATGGACTTATACACGATATACATTTACTTGTAAACTTATTACTCTGTACTATGGTGCTTTGAACTGGACATATTTTATGAACTAAACATATTTGAAATATCTTGTGAACCCACCAACTACTTTTGTAGTTGATGCTTTGAACTTACGTGTTTTTCAGGTCAGCAATAGTAAAGTTAAGTTCTCATAAAGACTTAGATTTGTTACTACGTTTATCTTTCTGTTATAAAAAAAAACGGTCACTTTCCACGCTCCCAATGACTAAAAACATCGGCACCCGTGGGCCGATTGGGTGGGTTTGTGTCGCAAAGGAGACCTGCCAATTTCAAGGGGCTGGTCTTGCCGCTAAGCCGTTACTAACCGATTTCCCTTGGGGCTGATTCTTGCGGACCGCACCTTTCAAGTATCCGCACCATAGAATAAAATTTCTTAGGCTGACTTATTTACTTGGCAAAGTCTAATAAAGTTTTAAGGAAAAAATACGCTTCATATTGAAACCCCTCCCCTCACGGATCCAAATACACACACAAAATTACACCTTTCCGATCAATTAATCGCCGTTAGATCCAAACACAATCGCCGGCGATTGTGATGTCGCTCGCCGTCCGATCTCTCCTCATTGCTTCAATTTTCCTTATCTCGTCGCCGGTTTTTGCTTCCGAGTATGATCACAAGGTTAAATAACTCCGAAACCCTAATTTTTTTACCTTCAATCTTTTAGATCTTCAATACTTAGATTCAAGTATATATTTTTATATATACATATATAATCTGTATATGTATATATATTTGTATTTTCTTGTTAGATCTTTGTACAGTGATTTGATTTGATTTCTATTATGAAAGAATTTTAGCTTAAAGAATTGAGGTTTGCATTTTTTTATTTTTTCTATTTTTAATTAGGGTTTAGATCTATTTTTGGCTTAAAATATATGTATGTATTTTTTATATAATTGTAATCCTTTACATTTCTATAATCATTTATAGAAATTGTGTTAATTGGATGAGTTGTTTTGCTAAGAATGTATGCATATATATAGTAGGGATTGCGAGGGGAAAGTGATCGTAAAGTTATGTTTGATCAAACTCTTTATTCTTGTACCAGGCTCAAGATACCAAAGTCTTACTATAAAAAGATTGTCTTTTTGGAAGTAAGAGTTATAGTTGGATTGGAGGTAGTTGTATTATGTTTTCATGATTACATCCTGGATGCTTAGAGTACTTTTGGCTAGGTTATAATTGCGATATGGTATTAAGGCATTTTATTGATAACGAGCTAATACAGGCGCAAGAATGCTTGTCATCTAGAATTGAGTTTTTTTATGGAAGTGTCAGGGATCTGCAAAAGGAAGGGTCAAGGTGGGCGTCTTCTAGCATGTCATTTCTTTATTTTAGGCTGGTCTTGACTGCTATCTTTTTTGCACACTCTTCTAGGTTAGATCAGTAGCTGTGTTGGAAGCTGCTTTTTTTTTTCTACCCTGTACCGTCATCATGGGATGATTTTTTATCTCGATCAACCTTGTTTCTTTTCTCTTTCATATTTGACTCTAATCGATTCAGTGCATCATAAACCTTTCTAGATTTGTTGTGGCTTTGGCAAATCATCTCAAACCTTGCTTTTGCCGATTTCAAGTTGATCTTTACGTATACATTTTGGAGGAACCTTCTGGACCACATTCTACATTAACAACACCGAATTGGTTAGGTCTTCACCCCCAGATTCCTCGTTTTTAGAATTGGCCCTGCATTATCCATTTTGAAGCGTCTGTTGATGATCTATGACGTAATCAGTTTGGAGTTACTAAAAGAATTTCCAACTTGAGGTGTGATTTGTTCTATGCAAGTTAGTAATTGTCAAGTTTTTGGAGTGTTAAGAATGATAGTTACAGGCTTGGATGTTCTTTTTTTGTTTAGGGCTTTAATGTAGTAGTTCTGTTAGTATTATATTTTTATGTTGAAATTTTGCCTTTAGATATAATTTTTTTTTGCCAAGATCAAAGGCACCTCCTCCCCTACTGTTTAGGGGTTCCATATTCAGCAAATCAGTATTAGAGGTTGACTATATATTATTCTATTTCTATTGTTTCTACTTGGTTTCAATTTGACATACTTATCATTTTGATTTGCAGTATCAACCAGATGAACCAATTAACCTTTGGGTGAATAAAGTCGGGCCTTACAACAATCCACAAGAAACGTACAACTATTACAGCCTTCCATTTTGTCGTCAACCTGGCAACCCTGGACATAAGTGGGGTGGTCTGGGTGAAGTATTGGGTGGAAATGAGCTTATTGATAGTCAATTTGACATCAAGTTTCAAAGTATGTCGGTTACTGTTTGTTATAGTGGTGTACTTTATGTAGTTAAATGGTAAATGACATGTTTTCTTTGGCAGAGAATGTGGAAAAGGCTAAAATTTGTGAGCTTGAACTTGATGACACCAAGGTTAAGCAGTTTAAGGAAGCTATTGAGAATAACTATTGGTTTGAATTTTTCATGGGTATGCCTTTTAGTCATCCAGTTTTGTCAGTTTTTTTTTTTATTATTTCAATTTCGTCTTGATAGACATTTATTTGGATGTATTAAATACAAAAATGGTCTATTTATATCATACTCGAATTACAATAGTTCTTGTTGCACATTTCTGTTTCTTCCATCATCTGCTTTTTGATGTCATTTTCTTTGGTTTCTGCTGCATTGAACATGAGCTCAGATGATCTGCCATTGTGGGGTATGCACTTATCAGACACCCTTTTCACCACCCACATTATTTCTTAATATCTCAGTATTTAATGTTAATGTTTATAAAATTGCACAAATGTTGTTCCTATAGGTTTTGTCGGTGAGCTACATACTGACAGGAACAGTGATAACAAGCATATGATGTTCACACATAAGAACATTACTATACAATACAACAAAGATCAGGTATCCATTTTTTATTGTATATGAACTTTAATGGTGGTACATGGATCTCATAGTCAAGCGGTTCTAATATCATGGTTCTCTTATTACAGATCATTCATGTTAATCTCACTCAAGAGAACCGAAAACCACTGGAAGCTGGGAAAACACTAGAGATGACTTACTCGGTCATGTGGACGGAAACCAATGTTACTTTTGCACGCCGTTTTGATGTTTACCTGGATTACCATTTCTTTGAGCATCAGGTAAACGCCCAAGACCCTTTTGTTTCATTTAGAGGTGGCAACTTGCCTATTAACTTAAGAATGGGTCAAGACGGGTATGTCTTATCCCTGGCTGGCCTATCTGCTAAATTGAAGTTTTGCTTAAAGGAAATAGGTCCAATAGGCTGCACAGGTTAAATGGGTTTAAATTCTCACCACAGGGAAATGTACAACTCCTTTTAATTTGTTTTGTTAAAAACTTAAATAATTGTTAGATATAATATATTCTTCAGTATTCAAATGTGACACATTAATCATTTTCTAAAAAAAATAATTAATTGTTTGAGCAAAAGGCATATTGTGCCATCTCAATCCATACTAAAATTACCTTCTTGACTTGTTATTCAACCTGACGGAAGCTACTTATTTTGTCACCTCTAGTTTTGTTGAATCACTTCTTTTTTACCAAGTAAGCGCAGATAGGCCCTTTCTGGTTTCTTGATTTTCTACAAGTTCCGCTAGATTACCAACTGGATTGATATGACTTCATATCTTTTCTCCTTTTTGCTCTCTTCACACCTGTTTTAGAGGATGCGTTCATTATTTCGCTACACAGTATACTAATAAATTTCACTCACGAGATTATAAACGGAGTGTTGCATCATGCAGATTCATTGGTTCTCTATATTCAATTCATTCATGATGGTTATCTTCCTCACTGGGTTGGTTTCAATGATTCTGATGAGGACTCTTAGAAATGACTATGCCAAGTATGCTCGAGAAGATGATGATCTGGAAAGTCTGGTAATATTACTATGAGATGACAAGTTTCTTAATATGTAATGATGCCGGTTAGCAGATTTGAAATGTATCCTTTTCAGGAAAGAGATGTTAGTGAAGAATCTGGTTGGAAGCTTGTGCATGGGGATGTTTTCCGACCTCCTCGCAGTCTGGTTTTGTTGTCGGCAGTTGTTGGAACGGGTGCTCAATTGGCCGTCCTGATTCTTATCGTCATCTTGTTTGCAATTGTTGCAACATTGTACATTGGGTATGTTGAGCAGTCATATTTGTATAAGTTGGAAGCAATTAGGTCCTTGAGGATGCTTTTAGTTATCTGGACAAGGTAGAGGTGGCAGTTTCGACCCATTCACATACAAATGGGTTGACTTGGGTCATGTTTTGGGTTCAAATTATTAAATTTAAAGAGTATTCTTTTTGAAATAATTTATATTTTGTAATCATATTTTTACACGCTTATTACTAACAAAAAACTAACTTTTGGAAAAAGCATTTCATGTCAATGCAACGTGCTTTAACCAGTGCAAAAAAGTTTCTACTTTACTCTGAACCCCATTCTGTTATTTGACACCCATGTTTACACCTTCATTTTAAGAATGATGTTATGAGCAGAGTCCATATTCACATATACTTATTTTAGGAAAAAGGATGAAAATACTGAAATTCCAAAATTTGAATAAATTCTGATCTGGATATTTATCTCGGTATAACAACTTTGCCTTCTGTTTTTAGGAGAGGAGCAATTGTCACTACATTTATCGTTTCTTATGCTCTCACATCATTTGTCTCTGGTTATGTGAGTGGTGGCATGTATTCTCGCAATGGTGGTAAGAATCCTAGCTAATGGTTCATGGTTGTATCTTACTTTTGAAATCCCTCTTATTTACTTGCATGCCCTTCAATTCATTTTATTGGAAACATACTCCACGGTTTTATTAAGCATATGGTTATATTTGTTTTCTTTACAGGGAAACATTGGATAAAGTCGATGATCCTCACTGCAACTCTTTTCCCATTTTTGTGCTTTGGAATTGCCTTTGTTCTGAATACCATTGCGATATTTTATGGATCTCTAGCAGCAATTCCATTTGGCACAATGGTGGTTGTTCTCTTCATCTGGGGTTTCGTCTCTTTCCCCCTCGCTCTTCTTGGTACAGTTGTAGGAAGGAACTGGAGTGGAGCTCCAAACAATCCTTGTCGCGTGAAGACCATTCCTCGCCCTATTCCTGAGAAGAAGTGGTATCTTACACCATCTGTGGTCTCGATAATGGGAGGACTACTACCTTTTGGTAGTATTTTCATTGAGATGTACTTTGTCTTCACATCCTTCTGGAATTACAAGGTATTCTTCATGATGTGATTTGCTTAACTTGCTATCCTGAAGTTTATGCTTTTGTTATGTCTTATAATCCAAATATAGCTTCTTCACACATATTATGATAGTATTGTTTCTTTGGTTTTAAAAAGTATTTTCCTTTTGGGGAAGTTGCTTTATAATGGTAGCTTGCTAATTTGTATATAATTAGATGGAGGTAGTTGTAACTTCTTGATTCAGTTTTGGTAGAGGTGGAAATTCAACTCATTTAGTTTAGAATGGATCGGCTTGGGTTGGTTTTTATTTACAACGGGTCAAATAGCATATCGCATTGTAAAAGGGAACAGGTAAAATGGGTTGATCATGTTACAGGTCTCACTGCTTTATTTTAATGCAGATAATCTTCTACAGAGTTTAATATAAATAATTAGTATATAATTGTAATGATATCATTGTAATCATAATTATCATATTAAATATTTGTTCCTTCATGTGGCAGGTGTACTACGTTTATGGCTTTATGCTACTTGTCTTCATCATTCTTGTTATTGTGACTGTTTGTGTGACCATTGTGGGAACGTATTTTCTGCTAAACGCGGAGAATTATCACTGGCAATGGACATCATTCTTTTCTGCAGCTTCTACAGCGATTTACGTCTACTTGTATTCAATATATTACTACTATGTCAAGACTAAGATGTCTGGCTTCTTCCAAACCAGCTTCTACTTCGGATACACGGCCATGTTCTGTCTCGGTTTAGGAATTCTATGCGGTGAGTTCCATGCCAAAATTTCAGTTTTTTAAGCATATACTGTTTTCGTCTAATAAAATTTTCCATACTAGTAGGTGGGAATTTCGAGTCATCTTGTTATGAATTGGGTCTGTTTGGGTCTCAAACAAACTGAAATAAAAGAAGTGCCTTAGCTTTTGCTCGAATACAAAATGTTCATAGCATATACAAATTAATCATATGATGCTTGCTTCTATTAGCCTGAACATAATATTAATGTTGGCACGATGGCTACCAATCATATTCTGGAATCCTTATGTTCCATTTTGCTAACTTAATCTCTTTTCCATACTTGAATTTTTCCAGGTGCCGTTGGCCATTTGGGTTCTAATCTTTTTGTGAGACGAATCTACCGAAATATCAAGTGTGATTAAGTTTCTTAAGTGAAGAATGACGCCTCACAGTGGCCTCCCCGGTTTTGTAGTTTATTATGTTGATACCAAATGGAAGACATGCATCAGATTAAGTTGGGGGTTGGGGACTGGTTATTTTATGCAGGCATGGTGTCTTTTTATTCCTTACATGGAAGAAAGGACTGTAGAAGAAAAGTTTTAGAGGAATGCATAGATTGTTTTTATTATGAAGAGAAAAGGGGTCGAGTTCAAGACTGTTTGTTAATGTAGCAAGCTCTCATGAAACAACTTGTTATATACATGTTCTATTGTATTTTTATTCATTGGCTATTCCAGAAAATAAACTCTCTTTGTTGTATGCTTAATCACCTGCTGTGACCTGATTCGGGTAAAAAAAAAAAAACGCCTAATAAATGGGGATTATGGTTGCAAGCTCCCAACCAATCTTTTCTATTTTGTAACCATATTAACTAAATATTCATTCTAATTAAAATCTTCAAATCTAATAATAGTCTCTTATTTTCTAAACATTTATTGATGACATTTTTTTTTCTTTTCATAAATATCAAGTTTATTACTATTTGTTTTGTTGCAACAAATATTTTAAAATTAACTAAAGTTTTCTAAAAAGTGGAAAATTAGTTATTAGGTAAAATAATACTATAGTTACGAAAAGATGTAAAACAGTTGATTTAAATGCTTGTCCGTTTGCCTAGTGTATAATTGTATATTCATAAAGTGGTCTTTATAAACATCCCATTTGTTTACAATCATCTAGGTTAATCTATATGATAACCAAATGGGTAATTTTGCTTGTTTATTTATATTTATGAACGTTTGATAAGTTGTTTGTAAATTTTCGTTTACTTATGTTTGTTTATGTTCATTTTGTAACATATAATAATTTTTTAAATCTATTTATAACTTGAATATTTTGAAATATTGAATTTATGTGATAATGCTTCTAGTAAGTTAGTTTGCAGGGATTGAGTCCTGTCGTCGTCGTTGTTGTTATGCATTTATATACACAACCGAGCAAATATGTACATAATTTTTATGTTGGTCTATCTACTAGAGCAGCAAACAAGTTTTACCCAATAGTCAGTCATCTTTGCAACCAAATATGGATACAAAATGAAAGGCCACAATCAACCATATAGAGAAGTACACTAAACAATATCACATTCACAAATCAACTTACAAAAAAAACTAGTAATAGATGAAATATAGACCAATGGTGATAACATGATAATACACACCACAAAAATCTGCCATGTGGCAGAAATCTCATCCAAAAGCACACTATTTCCACAAGCCCCCTCTCCTATCTTCATACTCACTTCCTCACTACTTCATCAATCCTTCTTTCTCCTGCCACAGTCCACCAGTCCATAAACATTTAATGGCAACAACAACCGCCTCCCTCACCGGCACCATGGCCAGCACCACCTTCCTCCGCCCCCAACAGCCAACCATCTCAAACTCAAACAAAACATCAACCCTGCTTTTTGGGCTTAAAAAGTCCAGCAGCTCCAAAAACCGTCGAGTGACCGTGATGGCCACTCATCACACCGTGACCCTCATAACCCCAGAGGGGAAGATAGAACATAAAGTCCCATATGATACCTACATTCTTGACCATTGTGAGGAAGAAGGTAGTGACTTGCCATACTCATGCAGGGCTGGTTCATGCTCTTCGTGTGTCGGTAAAGTAGTATCAGGCACCGTTGACCAGTCAGATCAAAGCTTTCTTGATGATGACCAGATTGCAGCTGGTTGGGTGCTCACCTGTGTGGCTTATCCCACTAGTGATGTTGTCATTGAGACCCACAAGGAGGAAGAGCTAACTGGTTAATTAATTAGCTCTTGACTTGGATCTTTTGTTTTTAATAATTAAAATAAATAAATATTCATTGTATTTGATCTATATTTGATTTGATGTTTTTCATAAAATATGTAATGCTTATTATGATATGCACGTATCGAATATACTTTTGTATTATGGATCAAATTAATATATATATATATATATTAATACCAGTTTTGTATAAGAAAACATCAACTTTATACTATCGGATTTGACGTTGTTACCTTAAACCAGTTGGAGTTCGTAAAAATATATGATCGAAAAGAAGGTGAATTTTCGACTGACTGACTGACTAGAGATTATATTGTTGTTTGTGCAATAATTTGTAACATGTCTTCAAATGAATCATAAGATATGATGCAATTTCATAAGCAAGCGTAGCTTGTAACTGAATGTAGTATATGATGACCATCATTAACTTTGTTAAGTTAATGGTCATTAACCATGACTACTGAACCAGTAATAGTCATATTATTTCTATGCTAGTTGTTATACTTCTAAAAACCTGGTACAAGACTCGTAATCCAAAGGGAAAGAAAAGAAATAGCTAGGCCCTAATTTCTTATCCGCAAAATTTGCATCAGACAATTAATGCATTTTGAGAATCCAATATCTTATCTAATTTCTTATCCTCAAAATTTGGGCCTAATTTCTTATCTAATTAAATCATGTATGCGATAAGCCGGTAAGTTTACCCTTAATTAACTCGTGAAACATACTTGGTCTTATAGTTTCAGTATGAGATGTCCTTAGAGCTAGCTAGTATGGTGTTCGTCTAGACGACGACAACGCATTTCACGCATGATTCTCCTTGACATGGTCAATCCTCATAGTCATGTTCATGAACATTAGTTTCACAGTTTGATATCACAAGAGCTCTTAGAAATTGAGTCCCTTTAAATCAATCGACCTCACTTCACTTCTCTATCACATAGTTGATTCGTTAGAAACATGCATTAAACCACAATATATGTCTGTTTCTTAGAAACATTAATTAAAAGTCAATCGTATCCATACATCATTGTCAATTTTATATGGATGGACTAGGAAGTTTCAACTCTCTTAAATGGCATGACAGACATGCGAAGTTTAATAGATTCCCAGCGCATGAGTGACCTGCCTTGGTTTATACGTACAGTACGTGAGGATTGAATCTGTAGGCAGATAAGATAGGTTCCTTGGTATAAACTGTTGTTTCTCTATAGGGCTTTGGTCTCATTCCTTAACTTGATCTTCACTCTATGGCAATCTTATGTTTTAATTGTTAACCAAGATAGCCTTAAATAATTAATTGAGACCGACCAGTTACGTTGGTGCGGTGGTATTGTACAATCTAAGATGTTTCCAATCCAATCCAGTCAACATAACTTCTTAATCAACGTTATCTAAAACAATCATTTTGAAGATTTCCATGATGCAACTTCAATTCTGTTTTCCAGATATGATGGAGCACTCTCCACTAATGTTTTTGGAAACTTATATATAAGATATCCAGCCAGCATTTTTTTTTTAACGGCTGTCGTTAGATATCTATCTAACTAACATTTGAGTATCCTTATACCCATACTTTTCTTTCTTAATGATTCTCGGTCGTGAATCTTCTTAAACAAAGTTTTGTATTATTTATACTGTACATATGATAAGGTAAATTAAGAATATTAATTCTTGTTTACTTCACTTGGCCAAAATCGATTCTTACCCCAGGCTACTGGTAGACATTAGCTTATAAAATTTGGATTTCCAGCTTTTGGTTAATCCTTAATAGTTATTACCAATATTCATAAGAATTGTGTTACTTTTGGTTTAATGATGTCCATGTTATTATTGTAAAATGGTCATTCCTATGTATCATGGATTTATGGTTGCCTCTTAAGTTAACTTCCTCATATGACTTGCAGTACGTTGGGTTATTTTGAAACATTAGGACATCATGATTATACATATAATTAATGGGAAAATGTTATATGCTGTTAACATTATATATGCTGCACACACATAAATATTTTAATGATAAAAGGGGGCCCCCTGAATTTAATGTTTCCCCTCAC
>JAOEHQ010000012.1:91151-108808 GCA_025447715.1 Asclepias incarnata
TATATGCTGCTACTTCCCCTCACAATCATTTCATCACATGTTGAATTTATAAAAAAAATTTAAAAATCTGTGAGGGGAGAAGCATATATGAAGCTGCTTCTAGCAGCATATATGTTAAGCCCTTAGAATATATGTGTTTAGTTGCTTTAGTTAATTCCCCAATTATGTGCAAGATATAAAAAGCAATCCGACTCCATGTTAGTAACTCAATTTAGAGGTACGTAAATTACACCCTGATAAGTCAACGAAATATCGAAAAAGCAGGGGTTGAAGGGTCGTGATTTCATCTTGCGAGGTCACAAGAACCAAGGTTGGGGAATTCATGACTCAGGCCCGGCTCGGCCGGGGGGTCAGGAGTTTTTGAAAACTCGAACTCGGTTTTGGGAGTACCCGTATTGACTTAATTGTTTAAAAAACATAAACATAATACTTAAAAAAATTTAAAATTATTTGACCTATGTTGACCAGAGTCTGAGTTGTTGACCGAATTTTGGACCGAGTCAGTCTGACTCGACTTGTTTACCCCCCAACTCCGAGTACTCAGTTGAGTTTTAGAACACTGATACAGAAATTTACAATGTCAACATGTGAGGGATTTAGCAAGTGTGGTTACCAAGTCTTATGAGTGATTAATTATGTGACTCGTATTAAAATGATCTTATAACATTTTGCAAAAAAATATCAATAAGCTCTTGGCTTAGTGATTCAATGGAGAGGTGGAAGACTTTGCTTCTTTGGAAGTCTCAGGTTCATATCACCCGAGCACGGGTATTTAAATACTAACGTGGGAAATATTAACAACTAATAACTAATATTTGCCGTTAAAAAAAAATAATTTGCAAAATATAGATTAAAATATATAAATTAACAAATATTTGAAGTGATTTAGTGTAACTTATCCAATTAATAAATGATCTACAACTATTACGCTTAATATGTACTCCAGTTCACCGACAGTAGTGCCAAGTTGGTAATTTGATTAATTTGTAACCCTAATTTTTTGCTAGTTGACTTTCTATTGTAAGTTTTCGCAAAATCATGTTTCACATTACATTCTTAACCACCAAAAAAAAAAGAAATTAGTGTTACACGATTTTCAAGATAAGTAGGAGACTTTATATCAAGAGATGTTAACTGACTAGTCATGCATACAAAAAAATGCCTAGTTGATATAAATCAAATGTTTAACAAGAGAAGTAAACGATTAATGTGGGATACCATATTAAGTTAGCGATTGTATCAAGGTCGTCCTTATTTCAGACCTTATTTCAGACCCGAAAAAGCACAGGTCGATCCCCTGCCCAATTGTATCGGGTTTCAGGTTTTCCCGTCGGATTTGAGTTTTGTTGTCATCTTTATCTTCAAGTCGCAAGGGCCTCCAAACAATAGTCCATTACTAGTTACTAGTATACATAAAATACATTGTTTACCATCGAGTAATAGTTGTCGAATTAATCCGACAATTGGGTTTTTTAAAATAATCAAAAAACGAGAGTGAGTCAAATTTCTTCTGGTTAAAAAAAAACTACTTGATTGATGCTTTATTCTTTCAAGTAAAACTATTAAAACGTAGATAATTAATTTAACTTCAAAAATTAAGCATTATTGTCAAAGCAAACCAAGAAACACTAATTTTGTTAGCCAATATGCTAACCTATGAACAAAACCAACATATATAAGGCTTTCAAGGAATAGAAAAGAGTAATCGAATAAGCCAATTTGTTATTAGAAATCCTATATTTTTGTCCCTTTTTTGGGGCCTCCTTTCTTGCATGGCATCCAAAAATTCAAAGACAACGCTCGATCGATTGTATGACAAAATAATATCCAAGCATATTTGCCTATTTTAATTTAATGGGGTTTTAAAATATAGATTATCTATATACTTTTATTTTGTCCCAATGTATGTAATGAATTTTAAAAAATACCAACATATACAATATACTTACTTGTATTAATCTTAAAACGACATGTTGTCATAAAAAGTTTTGGTCTAGTAAACAAGTGTTGTATGTTGATATCGGAATAAAATTTAAAAATATGTTACCTACATTGATATTTTTCAGAGTTCATTATTTATATTGGAACAAAACATAAAGTATGCAGTTAATCTATAGTTTAAACCCCGTTCGGTAGCTCAATTTTAAAACAATATCATGATTCAGTGGACTAATTAGTTAAGTAAAAATAACCTAATAAAGCTGATTAAACAAAATGCATACTTTTTTTTTAAACTATAAAGTGCAAACTTTATATCATGATTTAATGTAGTTATTGTTTTACTCTTAGGACAATGGCAATCATGATTTTCATGTCTTACCATGCCTAAACACCCACCAATAATATACTGTCATCTCATTCTATGTCTCACTCATGACTCACCATACCTAATTAGTGGCAACCATGATTTACCATCTCCCACTATTTTCTTCCAATCATACACACTCTCTTTCCTATTTTCCTCCGATCCTTCCTCCTCTAATCATTGTCTTACACTCTCGATTCTCCATGATAAATCGGCAATAATTGCCGATTTCAATGATGCCGTGATGATGAGAATTTGATGGTGGCGGTATTGATTCATGGCATGCCGAGCTCCATGATGTGAGCATTGCCATTGTCCTAATGGTTTATGAAAGATTTATGCAAAGTGTCCTTTATACGCGCATAAATCAACCAGAGTTTTGAAAAACAGACAAAAACAAACATTAAAATTAAGAGAAAGAGTTTGTATAAGCCAGATATATTTAGACGTCTTTATTTAACATACATAAAGAAAAAAGGAAAAATAAAAAATAAAAAAGAAAGAAGAGAAAGAGATAATAAATAATGAAAATTGAACTTAACTTGTACGTATAGTATTATTATCTTATCAAAGAATAATGTTAGACCAGTCAATAAATTAACGTGAAGTTAGATTAATGTTTTGTGTACTAAACATTCTAATAGCAATCTATGCATAAGCTTTGATGATAAGCTACGCGTTAAAAGTCTCTTCAACAAAACCTTGTGTGTTACTTTGGTGGCAAATTCCAATTGTCATTATTAAATAAACTAACAAAAAGTCTAAGGCTCTATCTAAATATTTATATTAATTGTGTAGTTAACAAAAGGTTAGGATTGAATAATATGTTAATGTTAATGGTTGTTAGAACAATAATGACTTGCAATTGTTGTTAATTACATAAACTAACCTCTCATTTTCATTAGTTTTGGTTTTCTAAACCACATTTAGAAAGTGTCAGCAATTTTATAAAATTTATCCAAAATCCAAACTAACTGGACAAAGCCTACAACAATAAGCAGATTGTATTGCAATAGAATTGAGAGCTCTGGCGAGGTTAACTTCAAACAGGAATCGAACCTATACTATTAGAGATATATATAATATAATAATAATCACTTATTAAAAGATGAGATGTGTGCTTACTCCGTCGTCAACAGAAGAGGTTCCAGCTTTAGTTTTTCCTTTATATCATAAAAGAAACTAGGAGGTTTGCGCAGCCCGATGTGCAACGTCGGTTTGTGCAAGCGTATATGGTAACGGGTTGGGTGAGACGATGAATAACATGATGGGTTAGTTTAAAAAATAAGGGGTTAAGAAAGTATACGATGTCAGTTGGCTTTTGCCCCGTTTTACTTTCACCACTAAATTCTTGGACCTTTTCATTTTCAAGACCGAACTTTTGACCCTTCAACTTCCATCACCAAATTTTTTTGTCACTAATGAGATATTGATTTTGATTGATGGTGAACTAGAAAGATCATGCCGCGCGTTGCGCGGCGTTAATTTGTGCAAATTTTGGTGGTGTCGATATATTTTTTTTTTATCTGTATGAAATATATAACAAAAGATGGTTGCATTAGATATTCATATGACGTAGCTAGTTGACAAAAGTTACTATTCGATTTTAGTTACAACCATTGCCATGATCGTAAGCGATCATGTATATGCTTACAAAAGATTTGTTCCACTGTTTTAACTACAGCTACAGAAAGTGGAATGACCTTTATATGTTCATGGTTAGTTTTACAAAAGATTTGTTGTAGGTTATGGCATTCTTGTTCTTGTATTAGTCCCGGGTTTTTTGCCTTTTTGAACTGCTGGTCTCAGTATCTGCATATTTTGAATATGAAAAAGAATTGTTAGAGTTGAAGTTGTTATTGCGGGAGTAAAAAAACATAAAGAATATTACCTTCTGGTGTGAACGGTAGTTTCCTGGCAGTTTCTGCGCGTGTCTTGATATTTTGGGGTGTTGTCGGAGCTTGAGTTGTTGTTGTCGCCGGTTTTGCGGTTGTGGTGTGTGTTGGAGTTGGATTCTCGTTGTTATGGGTTACTTTGTTTACACTGGCTCTTAATGTCTGTGTCTTAGGTTCTCGATGTGCCTGGATATGGAAAGTCATGGATTTTCCTTCAATTGATCGAATCTGTACTGGTATTGCATGGTCTGTACTCTGTGCTACACGCTGAGATGATTCTAAGATCTGGGCATTCAATTCCTACGATAGTTGCTACTGCCTCATTGTTCATTGTGACTTGCAAGATTCCAGTGTTGTCTTGGATTGTGGCCTGAATTTGATAGCTGTTTTAATTTGTGTGTCAGTGTGTGTTTGAATATAGTACTATTCTATGATTTCAGTTTTTGACTTACATATGATTTGGTTTGTCAAATATCCCATCTGTGGGGCATAGCCAAGTCTTTCCATATGGGAATATGTCGCGTGAGCATATAGGACAAGTGCTACGATACCAGTCGACTGTTCGGATGACCTCTTGAATGGTGGCGTTGCATCTGAATGTTGATCCCTGTAATTTTTTGATATATGATGTTAAATGCAGGTCGAATGTTTTTATGTAAATTTATGCAAAATTGAAAAATTGTCTTGTTCACTTACGTGCAATTCTGGCGGCTGTTTTTCTGCTATTTCAGATATTGTTGTTGTTTTAAGTTGATTGTTCCCGCTTCCGAATACTTGGCTAACGTCAAAAGAAAAGAAACTGACATTAGTGAATAAACATATTAACGCAAAGTCGAATTTCATAAAAGAATATGTAAGATAATATTGTACATATTAGTTGTCAGGTGGACACAAATTTTGCATAGAATGTTAACACATTTAGATCATAATTACAATAGATGAAATATTTTTGCAGGGTTCTCTCAGTGATTTACTGACCAAATTATAGCATACAAAAATAATGTCGATTAGTATTTTTACCATTAACCCTTCGCTAAAAACATGTTTCACAATCATCAGACTAATATTGGGTCTCATCTTAGTTTGCATACCCATATATTATGTTCTTGCCATGGAAATAGATGCAATGAGTTCATTCAATTGAGCATCTGAATTACCAGGTCAATAAAACCTGATACTCAGCAGTTAATAGACCTGTGAAGTTTATGGTTCTAGTCTGGTCTTGTGTAAAGTTGGTACAACCTTCAGTCCAACAAATTTGAATATTAAGAGATTTTTATGGCTTTATGCAAAATGTACCTATGATTAAAGCCAACAATCTAGTTTTACAACCAAGTTAAATGTTACTTTTGTCAAGGGAAAAATGCTTCAAAAGGGACACGTGCAAAATCTTCAATGTATAAAACAGCCAGCATGGTTAAAAAGGTATAACGTGCATGTTTATGTGTAGAAACAGATTAGGGATGTCATTTAGTCTGTTCACATGTCACTCGGAGTTGTATATTACCTGTTTACAAGGTTCTCTGTCTCTGGAGTTTGTGGATTGAGGTAGACGAACGTGTTACCCGTTGATTGTATTGCTGGCCTTCCTGTGTTTAGTTAGCAAGGATTTTAGTTAGTCTTTATCTATGTTTTACTGTTAAAGGACTTTTTTTATGTACTGCAGAAATAATTTGTGCGAACTTACTTGAGTAGCTGGTAACCCTCATTGCGGTGAGTGCTATGATTGCTGGTTCTTCTGCCTTTTCTATAGCTTCCCTATCGAATCGGTTCTTGACTGTTGCTATTTCTTTCCATATCTATGAGAGTGAAAGCTATGAAAGGGCTGCCATCTCTTTTACTCTTGTCTTCTATTCTTCCTTGTAGCTTTCCATAATAATCTGTTTCGATGTTTTATAAGTGTCTATGATACTTTTTGACGGGGATACTGTATACTTATAAGATAAGGTACCTATCTGTTACCATCAATATAGTCAAGCTAATATCTCAAAACGGTTTTTGTAACACAATGACAATGCTATTTTTCACATTGTTGTGTATATCCCCGTTGCTCTTTTTTATTAGCATCTTGGAGGTTTCGTGCCTAAGTTGAAATTACTAAATTGGATCATATAACTTTTTCAACAGTGGGGAGACTGAAGGTTCTAGTGAAGGAAGTGACGGCAATACAACAGAGGTAAAAGCGTGTTCTTTCTGGCTAGCATTAATACTTTGCAATTACAAAACAACTTAGATTTTGGATGAATTGGTTTTTGTTTTTACTTTTATAGCCGTGATCAGTTGTTCGAAACCCAAAATATCACGTGGTACCAAAATATAACTTCTAGTCTTCAACCGACAATATCTAATTTTTCTTATGTTTATGTTACCTGCTATTGCTCAGCGTTTGTCGACTTCCATTAATAGCAAAATCACACCTTAGAATGGAGACTAAACGTTAACTGGTTAATAGCAATTACTGTCCATGTGACACAATACTCCAATTTTACATGGTCCCCTACTCGTTCTTCACTGATGGTGGTTTGTTATCAATGGGACACGCTTCAACTTAAAGCAAAGTAGAGAACTCAGCAAACCAATTTTGCTAATTTAAACTGATAGTGAATTTGATTTACTATATTGTAAGTTGGCTCTTGTGTAATTTTTTTGGTATGTGATTTGGCTGTCAAATTCGGGTTGGATAACAGGTAAATTCGGCTAACCTATGGCAGACATCAAACTGGGATAGTTCAGGTGAGGTCGATCAGAACCACCACAGGCCTAATTTTTTCTCTAATTTATATAAGTAATACGTGTGGTAAATGTGACTACAGAAAGGACATTACTATATTATCTCTAATACCAAATAAAGTGATTTAGGGACTTTATTAAAAAAAAATATATATGACAAGTTCCCCTATCAGCATCAGCAATAAACTATTTAACCTCATTAAACTACTCTAAGATATTAATAAAAAAAAATAGCAAAGAGGTGTATTAATTAAGTACGTTACCACAATCTTTATACCTTTTTTTGTTGCTCGACTTTGACTTCTGATGAAAAGTCTTCTGATGCTGAGGTCTGTCTTCTGGAATCCCACTTACTTAATTTTGTGCTCCTGCAAAATGACAATGTAAAGTAAGAAAACTGGATAGTGATCCTTATTATTGCAATCACCAATTTGTCAAGCCTAACGGACACATAAATCTTGAATTCTCAAATTGGATATGAAACACCATACATCATCCTAATCATTACTTGGAAGTTCTACTATCCTTACACACCACATACAACATCAAGATTATTTATTTCCCAAAAGTCAAGAAACATTCATAAGTTTATTCCCTGTCACTATGATAACCATCCATGTTTTCCATGATTAAATGAAGACACATATCATCGATTCCCATAAGACCAAACCTATCATAATTACAAACGATTAAACGCGTATAATAAAAAGTAGAAGCAACATAAACAAATCTCATTTTTCTTATAAAAAAAAAAGCAGACAAGCTAGTAGCCAAAAACTACAATAGCAGCCGGTGCTGGAAAACGTTAGCACAATGACCACTAAAAACATTACCTTATAATATCTGAAACCCAAAAAATAAGGGTTCATAAAAATCCCTTTTCGTCTTCAATGTTAATTCAAACGAAAAAACCCAAAAAAAATAGAAAATGTTGTTTAGGGTTAACAATCATTGAGGAAATTAGAATCATCATATCATTAGATCATAAATCATGAAATGTGAAAACATTACCTTATGATTTCTGAGTAGATGGAACCTATAATTGGAAGTAGAGAGTTACAAATACAGGTGATGATAATTTGCGTGTCTAATCCAAAAGGTTTAATGAAAAAAAAAAAGCAGCCTAAAAACGGGACTCGAACCCATGATCAGCAACTTAGCAGCAACAACAAAAACCAGCCCATCTAAATGGATTTATGTTTTTAATTTGCTAAACACAATATATATTGTTAATGATCATTGGTTGTACATTGCGCGAAGGAACTTGTATTTTACTGTTCATTCCCTATTCTATTAATAGAGGAAGTAATGTTCCTTTATTAAAATTGATAACAAAATAAATAGTATATTTCTGTGATAAATGAAATTCCAAATTAAATCATACAAACGAAGATGGCTGCGAATCAATTGCCTCTAAATATATGGTGCCATATGCCACCTCTGCATTTCATCATAAGAAGTATTCTTCTCAAGTAAAAGACATTGTGCCAAAATTAATGCTTGTTGGACCGGCCTCAAACTCCCAGAGCCTTCATTGTTTTGAACCTGATAATCTTGCTGAGACCCATTAAAATCAGAAACACTATTTGTAGAACTCGAACTATTAGAAACCCCATTTCTAGAGCCTGAACCATCACCAAAAAGACGAAGTTGTGCTCTCGGTTTCACCTGATACAAAGTCCGAAAACCCATCGAACCACTAACACAAATAGAAAGCCAGACACTTTCACAGCCAACTCAAAACGCATTTTTCAAGAATCAACACGTCCATACCTAAAATCAATAATCCCCAATCCAAAATGCACCATAGATACAACCTTGAGTAATAGACAAATAATCATATCATAAACATCAAAAACCACCATAAATGGTAATCAAATCAAGCACAATATTATCAATATCTACCTGAAAATATTTTGAATCGGTCGAAACACTTAGGCATGCTGCTCCGCCTTTCTCATAAGCTTTTGCTACCTCAACCTGACAGTGGAGGACAATGAGAACTGACCCAATGAGAGATCTGACCCGTAATCGTAAACACATACGGCTCATGTCCTCGATTAATTGTTTCATCTACTTTGGCTCCAAAAGATGTCACTGAAAACATGGAACAGTAGGCACGGATATTACACATAAAATGAGTGTCGTCAAACAGACGTCTCATTACGTCAGGTGGGCCAACTGGAAAATCAATAGATACCTGCTCACGTCTACAACAAACAAAATACTTAGGTCTTTGACTTGACGGAGCAGAAATGACATGCTCAGCAAACCAGAACATAGCTCCACAAAATTCACACACATTTGTACAATCACCCAGGTCAATATATTCAGGAGAAAGGACCAACTGTTCAGCAGTTTGTGACTGTAACAGTTCATCTGCACGTACTCTGGAAGCGACATTTAACGCTGATGAACGTAGACAACGTTTTCTATTAGACTGTAGAGTTGGATGAATTCTGTACCTAAAAAAAGAAGTAAACAGTGAGCATGATAATCGGATGCACAATGATAAAATTAAAGATACCGACTTTCGTTGGAACTGAAACTGGTGCTGCTGACAGTTTTACTAAGGTCAACATTGATATTTTTGTTCCTCTACTCTTCAGTATATATGTCTATATATATATATATATATATATTTATATATATATGCATTATAATTTTTTTTATTAAAACAATTGAAAGCAGATAAATTGATGACCTACATTACCTTGTTGCCAGTAAAATCAGTCAAGAATGTAGTCTGTGCTCAGAAATAAGGATGAAAACGCAACAACAGTGTGGACATGGCTGACCCCCAACGATATCAGCTTTCACACAATGTGTATTTAATTTTTCAACCAAACAACAGTAGCCTGAGCTCAGAAATAAGGATCAGAACACAACAACGGTCTGCACATGGCTGACCCAAGAAAAACCACCTGCAACGCTATCATCTTTCACACAATCTTTATTTCTTTTTTCAATCAAACGACAGAGCGACAAATGAGCGAAAAGCACTTTCAATTATGGTCAATTCAAAACCCCATTCCCTTTTTCTTTTGCCAAAATCCCTCAACTCACTCCACAGTGAAAATACAAAACATTTAACTAAACACGTACCCCCCACTGCCTCTAATCCCTTATATCTCTTTGCCAGGTAGAATCCACTAAAAAGGGAAGAAAAAAATGAAGAAGACATACCCAGGGAGTCGAACACGGGACCATTGGAATAAGAAGGGTACAAACAACCAATCCTACCAAGCCCAAGCCTATTTCATGTTTGTTATATTGTGTATATAAATAATTCAGTAGCCCATTACTGTTCAGAAGCCCACACGTTAATAAAGGAAGTAATTGTTACAATACAAGAAGACAGTGTAAAGCTGTCTAAACACTTGTAAGACTCTAGTTGAAACTAATACAAAAGACCACTCAGCATCTGCCTACAAACGCAGCGCCCTATTCAGCTACTCAAACTGACTAATGTTTTTCGCATTTGCTTCAAATCATGTAAATGTTAATAATGAAATGACCGAATAATATATCATGTTCTTACCAATAATCTCCACATGAACATTGACCATCTTTAAAATGATGAAATCTACTAGTATCTCGTAAAACAATCTCCCGGTTCTTGACTGCAGATATATACTTGATCGCTACGTGGCAATCATTACACACTCGTAAGTTTTTCATAACCCTGATGGGAACACAATCTGTCGTGTTCATAAGAGCAAAAGCAATAGCCAACTTCTCACTATGATGGACCAAATCATCTTCCTTTTCTTCAAGATCTGTATCATGAATATTAGATCCATAATCAGGCTTATAACCCAACAATTTCATCTCTGCGATCAACTTCTTTAAATAAAGATCGATATTTTTTGAGTCTGGATGTGATTTATCGCTCATACAGAACTGATGAACCTGGTTCTTCATCTCAAACCAGCTTACACCGGGCTCCTTTTTTACTCTCATGTCCCGCATTGTCTTCCTAAAATCAGACATATTTTGCCATTTTTTAGCAGAGGCTTGTATGTTAGAAAGTAGGATATATGATGCTGAGTCATGAGGATCCACCCGCAAGACTTCTTCAGCAATTCTAATTGCCATGTCAGCATTTTTGTATATTCTGCAAGCAGATAATAGTGTCTTCCATATGATAGAATCTGCCTTCACGTTCACAGGCATAGATCTAATAACAGCTTCTGCTTCCTCCAAACTGCCTGAACGCCCAAGAAGGTCAACTAAACAAGTGTAATGTTCTAGTCGAGGCTCCAATCCATATTTATCTGTCATTAAATCAAAAATTCTAATCCCCTGATCTTTCAATCCACAATGACTACAAGCATAAAGTAAACTCAAGAAAGTAACATCATTTGCTTCCAAATTTTCTTTCTCCATTTGATCAAATAATTCAACGGCCTCTTTTCCCATTCCATGAAATCCATAAGCTGCAATCATTGAACTCCAGAGGACAACATCAGAAACTTTAGTTTCAGAAAATGCTTTCACAGAATCTTTTAAACATCCACATCTTGAATACATGCTAACCAATGAACTAAGGACGGAAACTGATGAAGTGGCCCCGGATTTTATTGCTTCCACATGAATCTGTTGACCTTGTCCTAGTGTTGCTAACTGAGAACATGAACTGAGCACAGTTACAAACGTGATTTTGTCTGGTCTAAATCCAGCCATTTTCATTAGGAAGTATTGATTCAAAGCTTCCTCAGAGCATCCACTTTGGGCTCTACCTGTGATAAGTGTATTATAAACAGCTACACTATGAACTGGCATGGATTTGATCACCTTCTCTCCTTCTGTTAAACTTCCAGACTTGATGTACATGTGAGTAAGTGAACTCCCGACAACCACATTGATCTCAATTCCAAATTTAACTGCATAGGTGTGAACCTGCCAGCCTGCAGTTAAACTCCTCAAACCAGCACAACCTCGAAGAACACTGCCAAAAACAAATTCTGATTGTAAGATAGGTGTAAACAAAACTTCAAATTTCCCAATTGCCCAATTTCCCAACTGGGAGAACAATGATTCTATAAGAATATAGGTGAGATGGATAAATTTTGTAACGGGTCAAAACAGGTTAGATTGACCCCAAAATACTTTTTACAAATAGTAGAGTATCATATACAATTACAAAATTAACTTATTTCAAGAATGATCTAGTTAAAATGATAGGTTCTAAGCACTTAAAACTTTTGGCAACTCTCACCCCGTTTAACCCATTTGACCTTTTTTCCATTTTAGTTCACTTATCCATATGACCCACTAACACAAACCGGGCCATTCATGAGTAAATGGGTCAAATTCCACCTCAAAAATATTCTTTGACATTGGCAATGCATCTCACCTGCCAAGAGTAAATTCATCCGGACAAAACCCCAACCCATGCATTTTTGAGAAAAGCCTCAAAGCTTCCTCATTACGTTCAAACTCAGTAAAACCCGCAATCATAGCATTCCACGTCGCAATATTTCTCTCAGGCATTTCATCAAAAACTTTAACCGCTTTACCCAAATCCCCACTTTGCACAAACCCACCAATCAAAATGTTACATGACATTATATTTTTCTTCGGCATTACATCATACAACAAGCCTGCAATCTGTAACTGACCAAACTTCACGTACGCATTGAGAAGATGATTCGTAACAAACCTAGTGGAAGAACACCCAGATGTGATTATCAACGAATGAAGTTGCTGAACAAGTGAAAGTGAGTGGATTTGTAAGCATGCTTTAATAAGATAAGAGTAAAGAGAAGGGTCGGAATATATGTATGAATTGAAGGTCTTAAATGCTTCATTGATAAGGCCTTTTGAGCAAAGATGTAGATATTTGTCTGGAGGTGGCTTTGATGCAGGATATATGATGGTTTTGGCCGTTGTAGAATAACTGCAGTAAGCGCCACCATTGATGAGTTTCTGAAGGTAAAGATGAAACTTGGCCATGCATCTCAGCTTTCACACAATATGGCAATTCTTCTTAAATTAATGGTACCTAAATTAAAAATAAAAATAAAAATACAACAAAAAAAAAAAGAAACTTAAGAAATGAAACTTTACAACATTATCAATTAGTACTTTATATATTAACTTTAACATATGATATGTATTTCTACAAGTTTATAATATTCAAATTTACAAATATATAGATATATATATATATATAAAGGAAAGAACAAGAATACAATGTTATATCTTTGTTTGTCCTTCGATTGCATTTAGTGCTTAGAAATGTATCAAGCTTAGAAATGTATCAAACTATGTCCCGTAAAATATGGTATGTATCCAACTTTAAATAGGTATTCAAATTTCAAATATTGTTACTGTATGTATTCAGTGACACATCACATGTTTATGTGTTTTTAATTGGTCTTTAAAACGTTGGATACACTAAATAGACCCGTTACATACTATAAAATTTTGGCCTGTAGTTGGATACGGTTCCATGCACTTAACCCATAACTAAGTGATTCTTGTCCAAATTTTCTAAATCATGGAATCACTAATTATTATGAAAACTAACTAAAAAATAAAATAAAATGCACATAAAAGTCCATATATACAAAATTCAACTTAATTAGCAAATAAAGAAAATAAATAAACTGGAAAACATAATTTAAAAAGGTGGAAAATACTGAGTTGGAGGTCACGAGCCGTATGGATGCAGCAGGCCGGCGGTGGGGGTGCAGTTGGAGCCAGGGGCGGGGCTGAAGTTCCTGAAACTACTCTGTTCTATACTCAAGGCCTGAGGCAGGCCTGATTAGTTTAGTTGATACCATCTTGGGCTATAGCTTTCTTTGGGCCAAAGTCTTCTAATGGATTGGTGAGCGGATGAGGTTTTTTTTGTTCATAAGTAATGACTCATCTATTTTAGTGAAAAGATATATCAGATTAAATTATACATTATCGACAAATAGAATCTACGAACTGAATCCTCCTTCATATTTTTAATCTCACAAAAATCGTTGTGCAAACGAAGTTAATTAGAGCTTCAAGTTTGTGAGATACAGTAAAGATCATGACTGCTAGTTTACCTTTTCTTTTTTCTTATATATTTTTAGATATTTCTTAATCAAGTACATGTTATTTTATGTGGAGCAGAATTTTCCCAAGTCCTCATAATTTCTAGACATGGTTTGTTCATATATTTTTTTTAAAAACTTTTTTCCAAATAAAGAATTGTAAACATTGTATATTTCAAAAGGAATATTAGTAACATTTTGTAACTTAAAAGGGAAAAAAACTTCATATTTTAGCAAATCAAAGAAAATAATCCATATACTTTTTGCACTCGAGGGAGTCTTTTAAATACCTGGGATCGGTGCTGATTAAATCTGAAAGGATAGATGAAGACATGGCTCATCGGATACAAGTTGGATGGATTAAGTGGAGAGTGGCTACAGGAGTCATGTGCGATAAGAGGATCCCTAAAGCTGAAAGGTAAGTTCTACAGAGTGGCTATCAGACCGACTATGCTATACGGGTCGAAATGTTGGCCGATGACGAAAGCCTAAGCATTTCGGATGGAGTTAGCTGAGATGAGGATGCTAAAATGGAAATGCGGGAAGACCTTGCTAGACAGGATCCTGATGGGAGTTTTTAGAGCTCAACCTGAAGTGGGGAGAGCTCAGGGAAGGACATTTAAGATGGTTTGGTCATGTAAAGAGGAAAGACCATACATCGCCTCTTAGGAGAGCGGAATCGATCCAGGTAGATGAGATGTAGACAGTCTTACCTCTACCCAATCCCGGCATAAGTGGAGTATGGAGGAGGTGAGATGTAGACAGTCTTACCTCTACCCAAGGATAGAGAGACTACTTCCGGATAATCCTCTGGCCAAAAAGTGAAAATAACATATAATAATAATTTTGTTAATGCAAATAACGACTTTAAAAAACAATAATAAAATGTTTTACTATAAGTCAAATACCAAATAAATAAGGTGGCTATAAAGTTTTCACACAAATCGTCGTTTATCAAAATAAGATATAATATCGCCTGCATAATTAATTGTAGAAAACAAAAAACAAATGAAAGCTGTGGTATCTTAAATAATTAGTTGTAGAAAGCAAAAATGAAAAAGAAAAAGAAAAAAAAGAAGGCAAAACCAAAAATCAGAAGAAAAAAAGCCCTCATAAAGAGAAGCTAAACCCAAAACTAAATGTATTTAATTGTACAAAATAAATAAAAAAAAAATAAGAAGTAAATATTAGTTAAAAGCATGACTTAAAAAAAATCATAAAAAAAAACAAAACTAAAATCCAAAATTATAAATATTTAATTGTACAAAAAAAAAAATGAAAAGAAAATTTTAGATAAAAGCATAAAAAAAAAATGAAAAAGTAAACATTAATTAAAAAATGACCAAAAAAAAAGAAGAAAAAAGCTTTAAAAAAACTATCACAAAAAGAAAAGCATAGCTAAAACCAAAAATTATAGGGATTATTACCTATGAATGTAATTAACTATGACCAAATGTTTATGTTATGTAAATATCTCGTAAAATTTTTATGTCATGTAATGAACTTTCAAATTCCAGTTATTGGATGTATCCGGGTATATATGGCAACCATATAAGCGGTCACTTGTAAGTTTTTTATTACATGACATAGACATTTTACAAGATATTTACATAACATAGACATTTGGTCATAGTTAGTTACATCTATAGGTAATAATCCCAAAATTATATATAGTACATTGTATAAAGAAAAAACAAATAAAAACAACAACAGGAGGACCCAATCCTAGCATAAGCGGGGTATGAGGAATGTGCAATGTTTTGAAAACCGGACCGGACACTGAACCGGTTTTACAAAATTTCACCGGTCAGACCGGAATCGGACCGGGTTTTTGACGAAATACACATTTTTCCAAGTAAATAAGTAATACCATAAAAATCCTAATTTAAGACAACATAACTTAAACACAATACCAATTATCCAACGAACCAAATCATCAAATTATCCAAATTCTAGCACAAACCATAACAAACATCAATTATCCATAACAAACCAAGTTATAATACAAGTTTAAACACATTCAAATGTTATCCAACAACAATACATGATATGCAAATCATCTTCTTCTTCAAAAGTCATTTGTTCCTACAATACCAAATGAAATATACATTTAGCTTACACATTATTTCTATAAAGATACAAACAAGTTATGATTTATGAACTTACTAACCTTGTTGCAACATTTATGCAAATTCACGACAAGTATCCAATTCATCATCATTTAGCATAACACGTTCATCATCTTCATCACTTAAAACATCAACATATTGACTTTCATCACCTAAAACAAAAAATAAATGGATGTAAAATAATATCAACGAAAACTAATACGCCATTCTAGTATTTTTATTTTTTTTAATACTAACCTTGAGTTTGGGAAGTAGATGCCTCAATGTTATTTGGTTCCACTTCCTCAAGCATGTTTTCTAACTCATCAATCTCAAGTTCTCCTTCTACCTCCTCATCAACCACCCAATGCTCGGTTTTATCAATGCATTCATAATCTACCGGATCATAGGATCGTCTATCATTCTTGATCCTAGACAAGTTACGAGTTTATAATTCATAAAAGCATTCACCAAATAAGATAACAAATATTTGAATTGCAATATCATACCTATTTTGCAACCGCAAGTTATAGTGGACATAAACAAGGTCATTAAGCCTTTGATGCTCCAACCGGTTTCTCTTTTTAGTGTGAACTCTTTCAAACACACTCCAATTTCGTTTACAACCGGATGAAGACGCGATTTGACATAGGATCCTAATGGCAAACTTTTGCAAATGCGGAGCACATCCACCAAAAATCTTCCACCACGCATCTACCAATATTAAAAACGCATGATATTATATTTTAGAAGAGCACATAATAATATAGAAGTATAACATATATAATATGCTTGGTAATCTTACCAGGACGCATAGTTTTGCGAGTGACTAAAGCCATTTCTTTTCCAAATGATTCTTCAGCTTCGTTAAACTTGTTTAATTCCATTGTTAGTCTCAATTTATCGCTCGACTTCTGAACCATATCAAGTACCCCTGTCATCACCTCGGGATCACTCTTAAAGTTGATTTCATCATAATTGAAGACTGGATTCAACCAATAAGCTGCTGCGTGTAAACTCTTACGCAACATACTATCCCACCTTTTGTCAATTATATCAGTATAAGGTTGATACAAATGTCTCTTATTGCGAAACAACTTTTCAATTCCTTGCTTTGCCCTACTCATTCCCTCAAAAACATAGCCTAAGGACGGTTTCTCATCCGAATCACAAATACGCAAAAGCTTCAATAATGGACTCATCACGTTCACAGTTATGAGACAATTTTTCCAAAACTCCTGATCCAAACAAATTTGTTTCACATCCCTCGCTCTTGGCAACTTAAACATATTCTTTTGATAATCACTAGAAATTACCAAAGCTTCCAAATCAGCTCTATGGTCATACAAGCTCTTCAGTGCAATGAACGAGGTACCAAAACGAGTGGCACCCGGACGAATAATTTCAGTCCAACCCTTTCTGTTCCTCAACCAATTCAACGGCCATTTATGATTATATATAAAAACAGTCACTCTAGAGGCAAGTGTAATTAAACTGGTAACATGAGACATGTCAGCAACATCCTTCAAAATCAGATTAATACAATGGGCAGCACATGGTGACCAACAAATAGAAGGATATCGGT
>JAOEHQ010000012.1:122201-136094 GCA_025447715.1 Asclepias incarnata
TTTTCATAATTATAAATTATAAATTATAAGTTATAATAAATAAAATTGATAAGTAAATAAGGTAATTGTATAAGAAAAGAAGTTTGACTAAACGAATAAGGAAAATATAATTAATAAATTAATAGAGGTATTATAGGTATATCAAGTAGAGATGTTTAAAATAATGAATAAGCCAATTTGGGGGGGAGGGGGGTTAGCCCTTTTAATAATGAGTAAAGATGTTTAATTAATTGTAAATAAGGTTTAAATTGTAAATATTATTATAGTTGTTTAATTAATTGTAAATAAAGTTTAAATTGTAAATATAAATATAAAGATATACGAAGATGACGTAAGCATGGTTTAATTTGAGGAATAGAAAGTTATGATTGGTCAATAAATGGTTAGATCATTTGTCTTTTAATATAGATAATAATAATAATAAAGATAAAGATGTTTTGCTAGTTACTATGGTTTATGTTATGTGGTACACGAGAGTTAATATAATGATTATGCATATATTATATTTTAATGTTATTGTTATTGTTATAAACATTGTTAATTGCAAATGAAGTCAGTCCAATTGGTTGATGCATTCCTGGTTTTTACCCACAGGTCTTGGATTCGACTATTTAAAGTGACAAGTGTATGGGGTTTTTTCCTTGAAATGTCTGTCCAATGTCGCTACTCGACTGACTGTTTAAAAAAAATAAACATTGTTAATTATATTTTTAAAGGTTATATTAGGTATCTGATTTTTGTTAAAATTACGTGTGGAAAGTCAATATAAAAGTTATGTATACACTGTATTTTGATAGCACTATTATAATAATTATTTGGGAAATGATCCGTAATACAGATTTGTTAAGAAAAAAGTTTTCATTTTGCCCCTGAAGTTTGTTAAATGTACATATTGAATCCCCAGCATGTGAGAGGTGCAGTACCTAAGAGGCTAAGATTACGTAATGTTATAGTATGGATGATATCCCTATAATTGTCGTATGTTATGTTAATATATGATTTTTGGTTGATATATATATGGAAATTCAATACAAGAGTCATGCTTTTTCTTTTCATTTAAACATCTTTAAGTAACATATAAACACAGATTTTTTGTTGTAACATTAGTATGTTAAATTGTTAACTATTTGCTATGTTTTTTAATAATAAATTTTTTAAAGTGTGGTTACTTTTATTTCGGTGATTGAGAATATATATTTATCTCTACTATCATTTTCATTAATTGAAATTTATCGTTTGCTATAAATTTTCAATTATATATCAAAATGATATTTATATTATTGGTAAGGTAAATAATCTATCAAAAAATGTTTATATTTTATCCAAATTCTCTGTTATTTTGAATTTATAAAATTATTAGATAACCACTTAACATGTATAGATGGTCTTTTGATAAAAATTATAACGATCTTAAAATAGATTTTATTTTCACAATAAAATTATAATATTTTAAAAAAAACCTGCTATAGGTTAATTTTATTTGTTGCAAAGAAAACAGCATCCATATGGCAAGAGCACATCATATTTTTTGCACTGCATCTGTAAGCAAGTACTGTAAGATGGTAACGAAATTCAAATTCAAAATATACTAACAATTGTGAAGGTGCGCTTATTATCCATTAACCAAGTATTTAAAAGAGTTAAACGTTAACTCGATCATACATATTATTACAGCACCATACAATGATCATATAGATGAATTTGTGATATTACAGTTCCAACTATTTTGCTTGGCCTTGTTTTTCACTTTTCATAAAGTCGAAACACCATTAAGATATAGCTCAAATACCAGAGCCAGACAACCGTCGCCTAGTGGCATTGGAGACGGACAGCTGCCCAAGCTTATCTACTACAGCTCCGGTTGACGACATTCGTTCTTGGGCAGGAATGTAATGGCGCATCCATACGCCCGTGTATACCTGAATAATATGGGAAACAAAAATATATAATAAGATGTGAATGATAATTTTATTGAAAATAAAGTAAATGCCGACGAAATACAATTGGCATGCTTTCAAGAGGAGGTCACATCTCCAAAATAACCTACTCTTGAGAGGTAGGTTCTCACCAACGATGTTTAACTTAACCCTAGATAAATAATCAAATCAAGGATAATAGTTACTTTCTCCTAATCCCTATTTCTTGAGTTGCTTTGTAATCGAAACATTATTTGTTACCTACTTTAATTATTTTATTAACACATAAACGTCCTTAATCATGTATTATATCTGGCAAAGTGATAACTTGCATAAAATGTAGTAGAAATTTTGGACAAAATATGTTTAAGGTCAACTCTCCCCTATCCGTTTTAAGTCATACACCAAAGACTAGCTTTTTCACCCGCCCATTTTCCACCTCTAGTTAAGGATGTACATTGAAGCATAAGTTCAAAGAAGCAAACCTGTGCGGGCCTCATGATCTTTGTGTCAGGATCATCAAGCGACTCTCTCCAGTGTGACAAATAGCCAGCCATTCGAGGAATTGCAAACAAAACAGGGAAGAACTCAGTTGGGAAACCCATTGCCCTGTGTTCAAAAAAGTTAGCATTATGGTAGACAAATCTAAGGTGCCGTTTGGTTTGTAAGTGGGTTTGGGAATAGGTTTGGGAATGGATATAGGTTTGAAAGAAAAGAAAAAAAAATAGAAAAGGTATGATCATGAACCGGTGGGTCAACCGGTTCAAGGTCCGGTCTGGTTCTGAAAACATTAGGTATGATTGATAAATTTTTTGTTCAGTTTGACTATTTGGATTTTGCTTTATTTCTAGGATATAGAAAAGAAAAATAAACATCAGCCCAAAAATCAATGTTCACCGCGAATCCATTTAAGAGGGATTATGGAAATAAGTGATTGTGGGCTCCAGCATGACCTTTCCCTCAGAAAACCCACCCTTTTACTCCGTTTCTCCAAACGGTAGTTTTGTGGGTTTTGCTACACCCAATACCATAAAACAAACATTGTATATGACTTTCATATCCATACCTCTATAAGAAAACCACCACACCAAACATCTACTAACATTTAGCAAGTAAATTTGTACAAAATATCATGAAACATACCTATAAATCAGCCCAGAATAGAAATCAACATTCGGGTACAACTTTCTTTTAACAAAGTACTCATCTGATAGTGCAGCTTGCTCCAAAGCAATAGCTACCTGTTGGGAACATGTAGCTAATGAATACTCTAGATGATAAGAACTAGAAAAATTCTACTTTATGAGCTTAGAAATTGAAATACCTCAATAAGGGGATCCCTGCCTACAATTGAGAATACCTCCTCTGCCAGCTTTTTAATAACCTTCGCTCTGGGATCATAGTTCTTGTATACACGATGCCCAAAACCCGACATTTTTCGCTTTCTATAGGCATAAGTTCAAAAGCCATCATAATTAACTAACTCATTAGACATTTTCCTTAACATGTCAGCGATTACATCAGAAAATAAACCAACCTGTTTTTCACTCCTTCAATGAACTCGGGAATATTGTCAACAGTTCCAATCTCATTGAGCATCTTCAGGACCGCCTGTAACACCAGGATAACACATAAAACTTAGTCCTGTCATTTTAGCCATTTAGCATTTCTGTTTTGCGGGTTCATTCATCATGTTGTCAGAATAAATGAGGGAGACTGGGGCCCCATTCACAAGATGTGAGGATAAAGTAAGATCACAGCTTCACCTTAATTAGAGGTGGCAACTTGACCCCTATATTCCTGAATGGGGGATTTGGGTTATGTTTCATTCCAAACAGGTCAAAAGTTGCCCAAAGAGGTTCTTTTAATGCACATGACCTCCTCCTAAATTGGTTTATTCAAACTATTGGATTATTAATGTACTAATACAGTTTCAGTAATCCTATCTAACAAATTAACTACTATTAATAAAAATATATCAGAAAAATTTATGCGGGTCAACCGAACTTATCCGACTAATACTAAAAATGGTCTATTTGACATGTTACTCAATCCATCAATATTGCCACCTCTACTGATATCAGCATACCTCATTTGCTCCACCATGAAGAGGACCATATAGTGCTCCAACCGCTCCAGCAAGAGCCGTGTATACATCAACACCACTGCATGCAGATATCCGGTTATTGTCTGCCATAGCCCATAACACAGGACAACTGCAATCTAATAAAGAAAAAAATGCTTACCTTGATGCAAGATGCCTCGCCGCTGCTGTGGAGCAATTCATCTCATGTTCTGCATGTAATATAAAGAGGATATCGAGTACTCGAGCAAGTCTAGGGTTGGGTTTATAAGACTTGTCACCTCTGAAAATATATATAAAGTATAAATCAGAATCATGTGAAGGCATGGTTACCTAGGACTGGAATTGCATATCCAAATAATTGCATATCAAATATTATACAAGTTCTTGAAAAATCCCAGAAATAATAGTATAGGATAAATGAATAGAAAGGTACCCAACTTCATTCCAAGTGTTTAGGGTGTCACACATATTTTACACCAGAAAAAACCATCGAAATTCAGTACTATTTGATTAAGCTGACCAACTTCCATAATTTTGGTTTTAAATACTACTATAAAATGACGCAGATGTGCCGATGTGGTAACTGACAAATCATCAAGTCTTTACCATGTTAACTTTGTTTCTGGTGTGACACTAACAACTAACAAGTCTCCTGAAAACTGGTTTTCTTAGGTAATAAATAATGACCTTCAATAAAGATTTTTGGAACTTCAATTGTTTTTCTGGGATAATATAAGTTGGTTAGCTTTAATGCCACTAACCTGAAAGTGTAATAATGGCAATTGTGAATATTGAATCAATACCAACACGGAAAGGTATAAATAGACATACAATGAATCCAGCATGTATAAGAAATTCTCTGAGTAAGAAAGATTGCTGGAAGGAAGAACAGGAGGTCTGCCTGCCATCCTAAGATAAGCTGCTGCTGCGATAGTTGGCGCCTGAGCATTAATAAATAGGGCATAAGCTCAAAACCAACTGACAAAATAGAAAAGGGGAAAGTGTGAAGAAAATGAGATGAAGTGGCCAGACCTTCCCAAGTATGCGCACTATTTGCTTATCTCGCACTGGCTTAGACTTGTACAAATCTTGACCCTATATCAACAAATAAAGAAAATAAACATATTCAAAATTTATATATACATGTTTTTCTTATACGCACATAGTTAAGACGAAAAATTTACACAATTTAAACATAACGGAAGAGAGAACTTACTCTAAGAGCAGGGTTTGCATCAGGATGGAATACAGAAAGGGCACTCATTGCGCTGACCAGAACACCCATTGGATGAGCATCATGAGGCATTGCATGTATGATATCCTGCCACACAAGTTTTACTTACATATTTGGATGAAAAGTTAATTCCCTTCCTAACAACTAATTATAAGCTTAAAGCTCAAATACCGAACATGTTTTGTCATACAAGAAAAAGGGATCTCATCATTTTTATTAGAATCTAGTCAATAAAATCTTATCGAAAACTGTTTACAAGATTGAATGCAAAATCCTCTTACCAAGATTCCTTGAGGGACAGCTGAATGCTGTGCAACGGTGAACTCCCAGTCAGCTAACTGGCTCTGAGAAGGTAAGTTCCCATACACTGCAAATGACAAACGAAAATATTTTAGATTAAACCAACCCGTATCGACTCGTTACCCAACCCGGCCATTTCCCCACTTGTACTACCAACATACTAAATACATCGAAACAGGACTTACTCAAAAGATAGGCTACATCTAAGAACGAACTACTTTCAGCTAACTCTTCAATCGGATACCCTCTATACCTCAAAATCCCTTCATCACCATCAATGTAGCAAATCGATGACCGAACTGGAGCCGTGTTAAGGTATCCCGGATCATAAAGCTTCAAACCCTTATCGTTGTTTCCTGTTGTAATCTGTAATTACCAAATGTACACCTTTTAACTTCAACCCAACATTACCTTTAGTCTAAATAAAGATATCAAAATCCAAAACAACAATATATTCCAACATAACAAGCATTCAAACCAATAAAGATTGACACTTTATCACAAAACAAAACAAAACAAAACAAAACAAAAACCATATACTTCTTATATTGAACATCTTTGATCCGGTACATATACAACCACACAAATCAAAAAACAAACTTCAATCATACTTTACAACTGATAAATCATTAAATCCCAATTTTCCAACACAACACACATTCAAACCAATAAAGATTAAAACTTTATCATAAAAAAACTAAAAACCCAAATAAATTTTCTGCTAAAATCCCCCAAAACACAAAAAGATCAATAAACAAACCTGTTTCTACACTTCACATCTAATAAATAATTAAACCTCATTAATCAAAACATAATTTCAATAAAATATGAAAACCCAATTAACTTTTATACAAGACATATATCTTATAAATGGATAACTGAACCATTATCGGTCCCAGCTAAATCGGGTAACACTATAGTTAAAACCACATGGGAAACGCCCCTTATCAATTTAAGTACTTCATAAAAAATCAAGAAAAAAAAAACCCAATAAATAAAATTAAAAAATAAAGAAACCCCATAAATCAAAATCAAAATTACCTTTTTAAAGTCAGCAGCTTTAATGGTACCTTCATTAGAAACTTGAAATTTGTATTTCTTGCCGGTTCTATCATCAGAAATTGATAAAGAGCCCTTTAAATTGGGAGGTGGGGCGACAAAAACTTGAGCAGAAACAGGTGATGATTCAATGAAATCATTTGATTCAACACAAGATGAAAGATGAGCTGATAATACTGCTAATCTTGCTTGTGCAACTATACTTGATTTGTTGTTTTTCTCTTCTTGTTCAATAATTCCCATTTTTAAACAATTTGGTTTGATTATGATTTGGTACAGGAAATTTGATTGTATATTTGTGTGTGTGTGTGTAAGAAGTTGTTTGCTTGTAAAGATTGATTTTTAATTGATTTATTATTTATTTATATAAATAAATATAAAAGCCATGGTGTTTTTTAATTGCTATTCCTTGGGAATGCTGACATTGACAAAATTTGTTATCTTTATCTATAAAGAAAGTTTTTATATTTTGAGATTTTTTATTTTATCACAACCGGATTGTTGGTAAATCTATCTATAAATATTTAGGAAGTAGGATAATTATCCTTTTTAATCTTGTTAAATCCGTTTTTACATTAACGATTATCTCTTTTACTTTCCATGTATATACATATCTCCCTTGTTTACTAGAGGAGGAAAAATGATAGACTTAAGAAAAGCTCATATGGCAGCTTCTAAGGTTGTCCACTTGATCAACTACACACATTGACATATGTCATGTGTATGTTTTGGTATACTGTATGTACCTTTTTTTTTCAAATTCGTATTTTTGTTCTCTTCTTGGACTCTGGAAACTTTCATAGGAAGATATATGATTTATTTTTCCTAGATACTATGAATCCTTTCAAATACATTTTTCTTTCTCTCACTTCTTAAATCTAACATGTTTCTGATCTCCTTCTTAATCTAATAAGGTAAATTTCATTGCAAAAAAATTATTCATTGTTTTTTATATTTATTCAGATCTTTGAAAAAACTTTTACAATTTTTTTTTTATTTTTTGATTTTGATTTTGATTTTGATCTAAACAAACTATAAATAAAAATCTTTTGTAGGTTTTTCTATTGGCTTCTCCATCTCCATCTTCTTCTCAAGCATCCATCTTCATCATCGATTTTTTTTGAAAAGGTTTAACCAATTAAAAAAATTATTATATGAGCAGCATTACTAAAAATCAAGTTAAATATACTCTATTTTTCTCCTAATCTTCCTTGTCATCAGTACTGCAACTTTTAATAAAAAGATAACGTCAAATAAGTCATGGTAAAAGAAGAAAACAAGATATGGCTTCAATATACCCATATTTCATTTATTAATATTAATATTCCAATCATTCTCTCATAAGTGAGAATGGGTGATAACATAAATGATGTTAAGACTACACGGAGTGGGGCAGTATATGCCCAAATGATGCCTCGAAAACGCCCCTAGATGTCGGGAACACCGCCCCACATGGCGTTCTGGTGTAAAAATACCTCTACTCTGTCCTAAACAGAACGCCTGCAAAAAGGTTTAAAATGGTAGTCCCCCTCACTTTTCCACTGCAACAACACCCCACGTGCACCTTTTTATTTTATTTTTTTGTTTTTAATATTATTAAAATATTAAAATTTTATAATTAAAAGTATAAAATTAAATACAAGGTAGGTCCCTTAGAGGGGATTCCAAAAGAAGCCTCACTCCAACAAAAAGGAGAGAATGCCCCTTGATGACTGGACTGACGTGTCACGAGATGCCTCATGGAGGGGCTTTCAATGGAAGCCTCACTCCTACAGTCTAATAACTCACTCCCTAGTTTTTTTTATTTCCCTCAAAGTCTCATGTTCAAAACTTCCATAAGTAAACACCTTGGGGTGATAGAAAAATAATTAGAAATGGTTACAATCATAAGAAAACCCAAATTGCATATATTTAAGTCAAAAAATCTCCAGATAACTTGTACAGAGAAAAGCTCTTCCATTTACCCGTTTATATATACTCTACAATTACGCTTGCATTACATAAACATAAACTATATACGGTATATTTTGTAAACAGAAAGTTATAGTGTGGGATATACATATAACTATGATATACGGTATATTGATACAGTAATTTGATAAGCAACACAATATTATTGATAAACTGTGAAAAGACTAATATTAGATTATAACGAAGCACATGATTAGAAAACTTGGAACTTGACAAAGACTGGTTTGTTGAGCCTCTATTTAAATATATAATTATATTCTTAATTATTTATATTTGAAACTTTGTATAAAATATACAATGTATTTAGACCATAACATTTTATGGTCAATCCAATAATCCAGCTAAAGTTATGATAATTGGGCTTAACATTAGCTTACACATACGATGTGATTCATTGTGTGCATTTAATAAATTTTAAGGGGCAAAAGTAACCGATCATTACCCCATGATAATTATTTAGTAAAAGCTTTAGCTTATAAAAACCATAAACCCAAACTCCTATAAGTTACACGCCAAATATAAATGAGGGAGGTGACCATAATTTGTTGTTGCACTAAGTTTTGATGTACGATCTGTAAGCTTGGATGAAAATTTTAAGTTTGCATTTCTGATATGGCAAGACTTTTCATATACATGTTAAGTAATTACTAATCAATAATTTAGTTGATTTGGGTCTTTTTATTTACTGAGGGACTCTATGGCATAGTCATAAAGGCACCATTGTAGCAACAAATTTGGTTCGATTATGATGCCATTATTCTCGAACCAAACTGTAAGCAGATTTTTTTTTTTCCTTCCAACACTCTAAAATCACAGGGGATTGAATTCTGTTTCAGTTTTGTCTGCAAGGAGCCTAGGAGTAGGACCAGCTTCCAATCCATACTTAAAGTTTATGACTTGGAAGCTTCATTCTACATATTTTTCCAAGATGAATGTTTAGAGCAGGTTATAAGTATTTCGGGTGAATCTCAATTCAATACAAATATCCAATCAGGTTTGACGGCCAAAAACCAAGAACTAAAACAACCGGTTTAATGGCGACCATATTGCGTCACCTAAAACGAAACCAAACTAGGGTTCTAATTGTCTGGTTTGGCCGTTAGGACTTGCCCCCTTATAGATAAAACCATAAATTGTTATAAAACCCATAAACATGCCTAACAGAAAAATTATTACAATATCCATGAGAAAAATATACACAAATGACAAACCATCTGCTAAAAAATTTTGATTACAAGAAAGGAGTGTTCTAAGAACTTACTGTAACTGTATTCCAGCAGGTGGCCAATATGATTACTTATTAATACAAAGAAAAATACTAGTTAATACAAAGAACTAAATAAAGAACAGGGGCATATGGATCTAAACCTGCTTGAACTGGTAACTTAAGCTCAAACGGAAACTATTGGTTGTTTTTAACACCAAAAGCAATAAAATTGACACCAATATCATCAGTAAGAGACCACTGACCGGTCAAGGGATCGAACGCAAAGCCAGCCATCTCTTCAACCTATATAGATAAAACCAGATAACCAAGCTACAAGAGTTATAATGCTGTACTAAATATGGATTATTTGAGCAGAACTTAAATGCATTTGCTTACAGAGATAGATGCACGTTGCAGTATCATTACTAGTTCTTCAGGAGTTAGAAAACTCGACCATTGATGTGTACCCTTGGGAAGCTGTCAAATCGCGGCATACAAAAAGTCACATTTGTAGCAAAAATAAAAATAACTAGACAGTAGCAGGAAAAAATTTATGATCATACCCAATGTAGGATGTACTCTGCAGCAACAATGGCAGTTGCATACGCTCTCATAGAACGGTTAATTGTTGAGATGACAGTAGCTCCATGAGACGCAGTTAGTGATGACAAGGATTTGCAGAATCCAGCAGGATCCGCTACATGTTCAATTACCTGAAAATTGTGAACATAATTTCAGCAATTTGAAGGAAAAAAAAGCTCAAAAAAATCATAGAACTACAAATTACTGCATTCAAAGGTGACCCATATACGATGAATTATTTTTAAATATATGTATGCATGTTTATTTGATGTATAACTATGAAAGTTTGAACTAAAGGAAGCAAGATATATGGACTAGTACCATCATACCTCCAAGGCAAGAACAGCATCAAACTCCTTCTGCTCCTCAACCAAGTTTTCTGTTCACGTTGTTTTAATACGAGCGTCATAAAACTGAATTTATATAATAGGTACTGAAGGAATCAAAATTAACGGAATTCGTTGCCTTCATCGAAAGGACAAATAACTATAAGACCTAAATGAGTAGATATAGAAAGTTCAAGGAATAAGAAATGATAAGGGGTGAAATTAAATAAAGTATGGGAGGTACCAGCAGTTGTACAACGATATTCAATTGAGGAAGCTACTGGATCCAAATCCTAAAAAAAAGTATGGAATTGTGGTGCTACATCTCATTATGTACCCAATATGATAATAAACAAGAATATGTACCCTTCATCCCAACTAAATGCCACAATTTTCTTTTGGTATGTTCCAAATTGAATGTAGTTGTACCTTATATAGCAAAGTTTAAATTCAATATACCATTTTGCCAATTAGTACATCAGATTACTGATAAAATTGATTTTTGGTAGACGAGTTCTCGTATTTTGTCATGTGAGGGTGTTATATATATTTCGCTAGTGTTTGCATTTTCTTGGGACATAGGGAGTGACTTTTTATGAGACAAATTTTAACTACTCAAACCGCGTGAAGACGTGCAATCTTGATGTTCTTATCCACAGCATCAATTCCTGTCACTGACGCTCCCATGCGTGCCAAAGGCTGACCAAAGTCAATAAAAATCAGAGAAAAAAATGTTATCTGGTTGTCTTATAGCACCTTATATTGATCATTTGTTTACGGTGCACATGTGGGAACATGTTTCTGCTTGCCGTCAAAGAGAGCCATGTTTCTATGTGTGTGTGATACACATCTGGAGATACAGGGCTGAGCTTATATATGTGTCTGTGTGTCTATATACTACTGTACCATAGAGGCAAAAAGTAAGACACTGGTAAGAGTGTAAGACATTAATAGATCAAATGACGATGCTTTAGATATGTTTTGTATACCTCAGATAAGATACCTCCTCCACAACCAACATCTACAAATTTTAGCCCTTCAAATGGTCTTGCAGAAAATGGATCCTTGCTGAGAAACATAACAATCTAAATAGTAAGCTATGTTTTATAAAATCTAAGAGCTATATTCATGTGCAAAATAATTAAAAAGATACACCGGCGACATTAACCAATAAGTAAAGGACGATTGATTTCTTTAATGGATGATAACCTTCATCCATCTATAGAAGGACAAAACATAATGACAAAGTTGCACCACAATCCACCTAAAAGAAATGAACTCCTAACTTGTGCGAAAAATGTAGGTTGGAGTTTCATATTCCAAGGAAAGACGGCTGACAATATTAGCACATTCTTGAATGATCAAAATAGCTCATACACTAACATATCCCTATTACTTGCGCGAAAAATAGGTTATTAGCGCATGCATCTCTGTTCTTATAAGTACCTATTGCTTGCTCTTTATTCTAGAATATTTTCTCTATGTGGTAATTAACTCATCATGGACTCTGAATGCTCATAATTTTATGATGCAACACAAACCCTCCATAAGAAGCAAACTACAAACAAAAAATATAAATAAAACAATGCAGAAAAAAAATACCCAAAATGTCTGCAAAGGGTCGACCGAATAAAAGTCAGCCTTGTAGGATTCATGACATGCAACGGCTTAAAAGGTCCTTCTGCATCCCACCTATTGCACAAACAATATCTTTAATCAGTAATCAAACTAAACTGCAACAAAAACAAAAAACTACAAAGCCTATTTCCAAAGCATAATTTACTACTTCAATCACGTAAAATAATATATCAATTAATGAAGTCGATTAAATAACGATTGAGTAACATCTAAACGAACCAATATAACAATGCCAATGAATTTACCAACTATCAGCTATAGCAGCAAATTTAGCTAATTCGGCTTGATTCAACGAAGAAGTAGAAGCTGAAGCCGCAGGCTGAGGAGTGCTCACATAAGACCTACTCCAAACATGAGGCTGGACAGCTGCAAGAATTGCAGGTCTAAAGCCACTGCTTCTCGATAAATTCCGTAAATTACACAAACTCCTAGAAAACATCCTGCTAGACATATCCTTCAAGTATCTTGTATACAAACGGCAATGCCAACATTTCATCAAACACTTGGTGTGCATAATAAGCCGATACAACAATTATATATTTTTATAAAGAAAAAAATATATTAAATGTAGGCTAATGTAAATGGTCAACTAAATAAGATTATGGCTTTTGGATTTTACGAACTGATTTTAGATAACACATTTTGATTAATTTTTGATTTTTTATTTATAACTTTTAGTAGGATTTTATATAATCCTATGAAAACATTTTTTTTTTTACCTGATTTTGAAGGAGACACAATCTTTTTGGTATGATATTTGATGGGAATCAATTAAATTTCGAACTTTCAAAGATTTAAGATATCAAAATTTTTGGTGCAGTTATTATATGGGTTTTAAGCGGTGAGCGTTTATATGATGATGTGTCCTTCTTTCCTTTTTTATTTTTTTATTTATTAACTTTTTTTTTAATTATTACTTGTTCAAATAATAGGAGTAGCTTATTCATAAATTTTTTATTTTTTATTTTTAAATAGACCTACATAGTTTTTTTTTTAATAAAATAAACTGATAAGTAGTTTTTCATTTGTTTAGTAAAGGCAAATTTTTGATTATATTGTGACATTATTAGTGCGTTTGGTTTGTAAATAAGTTTGGTAAATGATAACAGGTATATGTTTGAAAGAAAAGAATAAAAAATAAAGGATATGATATTTTCATTTATACTTTTCTAAAATGATGATTTTATACTTAAAATGTTATAAATTGTTTCACTATTTGAATAAGTATTTCATGAACCAATCTATAATACTAGGAAGGTGATATTTGTACCATTTTTTTTATACATCTATCATAATATACAATTTATACAACAGACTATACAAATCATTAATGCAGTATGTGGTAAATGTATATAAAAAAATGGTACGAATATCACCTCCCATAATACTATATGAAAATTATAAACCTCTTGTTGAAAGTTAAATAATTTGGATATGGAAAATACTTATATTATCCCTCTTACCACGTTTACATTATATATTATTTATTTCCTAAAATATCTCAACTACCTCCTCTACATCAGTTACTTTTATATCAGTTACCTACACCACTCGACGATGCCACCACCACCAAC